>JABUQX010118080.1:0-12500 GCA_015478945.1 Trachelipus rathkii
ATTCTCTTCCTTCTTCTGTATTTCCTACTGAGTTTAATCTCCACTTTAAAGCCCTGCGTCTGTGCTCATCTCTGCGTAATTTGCGCTAGGAGGTGTAAACTTTTGAGAGTAATACACCCCCTCTTTGAATAGGGCTATGGCCCGTGAGTGGTGGTTGACAACTGTAAAAAAAAAATCCTTGAATGGGCAGATATGTGGCAAATGACCTGAATCTCCTATTCCCCCCATCCAAAACACCATTCAGATTATCCCAGAAAATCGTATCTTACTCTTTTCAACATTACCCCTCAGATGGATCATATGTCGCAACCACACGAATCTTGACCTTTGCAAACTTAAATTTTAACCTTTAGAACTTCTTGTACTCACACACACAAAAATCTACCATACTCTCTAACACAACTCACTCATCAGAATTTCGCATATCCTTCTATCCCCTCTCATTCCTTTCCACAGCAACACAAACACATTTCACACCACACCACTCATTTTTTTCACCTTTTCCTTTCATCTTTGTTTCAGTCACAGCGAGCAAATCAAATTTGCCCTTTCTAAATACAATCCATCACATCTCTCCTCATCTCCTCAACATTCTCTATTCCTCTGACATTCATATACAGATACGATTCATACATTTTCGCCGAAGGATAGAAGGGCGCCTACTGCGATCACGAACCTTCTTCCGAGGCATGCATTAGCATTCCTTGGCAAAAGATAAGTGGTAGAGGGCAGCCAACTAACAACCACCGTCCCTTAGTCGCCTTGTACGACACGCAGGACATAGGATGTGGGCAATTTTTTCTCCCCTACACGTATGAATATAAGGGATAGGGATGTCTGGTTAAGATGTTGTCTAGAAGAGGGTGGATATAAGTATGTGTATTATTGATATGTTGTCTGGAGGATGAGTGGGATCATGAACGCATAACAGAAAGGTTGAACCATTATTCAACTGGAATATCATACATTACCATAAACAAAATGGTATTATATATTATATATATATATATTATAGATATATATATTATATATATATAATATATATATATTAAATATATATATTATATAATATATATATATATATATATATATATATAATATTATTATTATTATTATTATTATTATTATTATTATTATTATTATTATTATTATTATTATTATTATTATTACTATTATTATTATTATTGACTTTAATATTATTCAAAAATTCTAAATATTTGTTCAATTAATCGGCAAAATAATCGGCGAAATTTGCCGATGACGATGACGATGTAAAAAAAATATGCCGATTTTTGCCGATGACGATGACGATGACGATTAATCATCCCATCACTAATAGGTAGTTTAGTTTTCATAATTTATAAGTGCTTGATACTTAGTATTACTTACCTGGCTCTCCAGTGATGACATAATGCTCCTCCAGCAGTGTTGAAGTGTGATATTTCCCATTAATTTCACAATTCACAAGGGTTGCATCTCGCCTGCCATCGAAGCCTATTCCTGTGACCTTTTCGAACAGAATTTTTTCTTCTTTCTGCGCTTCTGCTTGCAATTTTTCCCTTTCTCTTCTTAATTTATTTCTGAAAGGTATTGTTGTGTTAAAGCAATTATAATAATTATAACTAAATAATTGTAGATAGGTATTTAGTAGTAATTTGTATGATAGAAATACTTACTTATCAATAACATGCTGCATTTTGTCTTTGGTGATAACGCCAAAATCTACCAATGTAGCAGAAGCAATAACTGCACCAGCTCTTATCACTTTTTTGATACCTAAAAAAGAGATTTTTAGTACTATGTATAAGAAAAATAGCTTTCAATAGGAATTTGGTATAATATAACTCAATGTCTAATGAAGCAATGATTTGTAAGATTGTTTTTTTTTTTTTTTTGCTTTTTGTAACTTTTAATGACAAAACTACTTAAATTACCTGTCACACATTTCAGCAAGCATTCATAGCCTTGTTCGATTTTGCTCAGAACTTGACATTTCTCCACTATAATCAGGATCTGAATCATTACTAATTGAAAATGACTCAGACATTTCAGCATCTGATTTCTCTATTTCTCCAGATACTTGAGGACTTTCTTCTTCAAGTCCTTGAAAAGAGCAGCTTGCTTTCATCTCAGAAGAATCCAGTTTCCTAGCTTTCTTTGAATGGTATTATTCTATATTTGAATCAGTGCATATTTTCTGAAAAAATTTTCTAAGTTCAAAAAAATTTCTAAGTTCAGAAAAGTTACCGTCAAGCGGGATAACATCAGAATTATGGGGCATCTTCAGAATTTTTAGTTTTTAGTGTTTTACAAAAAACTTTTTTTTAATAAAAGTTGTAGCAGACTAACAGGTGCAGTGGCTTGCAAAAAAATAAAAAATAAAAAAATATAAATAAGCAAGATATGTTTTATTCTCCTTTCAAATCAGTTTTTGTAAAATTTTAATTTTTATGTTATAAGGTCTGTGTACCAAAATTAAAAAATAACTCAAAAATTTCACCACTCTGTCTTTTTCATATCAGGCTTTAAGGTATGTATGCTTATAAACCACATATTGATAGCATCTTCCATTAAGAAGTTATTTAACATTTAAAAACCCGGGGCAATTTCAGAATTTTATTCAATTCCATCTTCCTTTGTCTTCTCTGCCACACACTCTGTGCTTTTCAGTTGGGACCCCACTCCAGGAGGTCCAGGCTCATTTGAGGGTCTTGGAACCCTCAAATTAGAGACCTACGTCATTAAAAACATATAAAGACATCTCATTTGACCTAATATACAGCTGGAGCCAGAATTCCAGTCTGGCTTCGGCTCCGGCTCCGACTCTGGTACATGTGCTCCATCACTTAACTTAACATCAGGACTCTATTTCATTCATTCTCTTTTATGCACTCATCAAATTTCATCCCTCTATGAGCATTTCCAGGTTTTGGGGGGCTCTACCTCCCCCTTAACCCTTGACTGGGGTTGCTAATTGACTCTGTAACTATGGGAATCGACTCGGGGGCATCGAAAACCAATATGAACATACCCAACAACAACAACAACAACAAAAAAGTAGCTAAAAAGTTGCCAAAGGTGTCAAATTTAACAAAAAATCAGCTGAATCTGGCAACGCTGCTAATTTATCATTCTTACTAACTACTAACACGTTAGGGAAGCTCATTTCAGCTAGTGTCAACCAAAAATGGGTAAAATTAATATATATTTTTTAGGTTTTCTGAGATTGCCCCAGCAAAAATTTTACCTTTTTTTTAAAATTTTTTTTTTAAAAAAGTTATTATTAATATTTTTTCTATTTACTTACATTAAATGATTGGCAAATACCTATACTTCATTACCATATTTTATAACTATAAATGTGTTATAATTTTTAAGTTACACTTAAACACAAAAATTTCACTTTTTTTTCTGAAGTTACCCCGCTTGACAGTAAGTTAAGTTTTTTATGAAAATTGTTTAGTGGTAAGCTTCTGACATAATTCCAGAAGCTTGCCACTAAAGAATTTTCTTAAAAAACTTAACTTAACTTTTCTGAACTTATGAATTTTTTTGAACTTAGAAATTTTTTTCAGAAAATATACACTGATTCAAATCTAGATATTTATCCTTTGAACTAAGACTTTCTTGAATAACTCTTTTTTTTTTTTTTTTAATTTGGCTTCAGAAGGTGTTTCAGGAACTAGCTTAGAAGTGCAGTAGCCATGCCTGTTGGATTTTTGATCCTGAAAATGGAAAAATTCTATAAAACACTTTTTATCTCTACCTACTGGATGTTAAATATAATTTTAAGTTTGAATTGAGTATTTGAGTAAATGCTTTAAACTGGGTCGGAACTTTTGATGTTATACTCACCACATAAAACTTGTAATCTTCATCTGTCATTTTTAATAGAAACTTCTTTTCAATTTCTGCTAGTTTCTTGTGGTCTTTTTGATGTACATCAAATAGTTGATTTGCCTCTTCTATAAAACCTGCTGCATCTGTTTCATATTTTTGTCCTCTTTTCTTTTTGTCATAGTTCACAAATTTATAAAATTTTTCAATGTAACTGCTGAGCTTTGTTTTAATTCCAATGACAGATATTGGATAAACATTATAATTTACCCATAGATTGAATAGTTCTACACTAACATCTCTCTGAACACTGTCTTTCCTATACTCTTTAAAGTAAAGACATTTTTCAAGCACTTGCTTTAAAGTGGAAAGTTTTCCAAAATAAAATTCTTCTAAGGGTTTAAAGCATTCATCCACAATGTCTCTATTTGATTTATTTGTTGTTTTTACTTGTAGACATCGCTAAAATATATTAAAATTGATGATATTTATTTAATTAGTACTGAAAAACACCAAATAGGCTTTTGATTTTGAGTTCAATTTTTTTGGAAAAAAAAATTGAAATTTTGTTTTTTAGTTTTCTGATGAATAACTTTCTTTGAATATAGGTGTACAGGAAAGATGTCATAGAATGTAAAAACATTGGTTAAAATTAAATTTTGCATCTTTTAGTGTAAAATCTATACACATTGAACAAATATTAAGCATTTTATGAACTAATTTGAAGTGATTTTTACCTAAGAAATTTGGATCAATTTTTTTTAGATTTTATAATTGGACGGAACTGGGGTCGCTAAAACTGCGTAACCACAATTGGGTTTTTTTTTATTAATAAATCTAATGTTGCATCAAAAGCCAAGTAATTAAAGGGGGTACACTTTTTATTTATTTTAGGTTTTCGGCCCACCTTTATATATATATATACTATACTATATTAATATAATATATATATATTAGATTATATTATATATATATATATATCAGCGATATATATATATAGTATAATATAATATAATATATATTAATATATTGATATATTATATATTGTTTATTATATATTGTATATTGTCCTCACTCGCAACATGCGGTGGTTCAATCCCAGAGAGGAAGGCAGTTAATTCTTTACCTTCCCATAAAATGTTCTTTCTTTATTTACATCTTATATAATTGCCATTAATATGCAATATTTAACATATATATATAAGCTATATATATATATATATAATATATATATATATATATATATATGATATATATATAAAATATATATATATATATCATATATATATATATATATATATATATATAGTATATATATATATATATATATATATATATATATATACTAATACTTATACTTAGGGTTGTACCGGAACCAGAATTTTTTGGTTCCGGCCGGAACCTTGGGAAAAGTTTCTGGCCGGGAACCGGAACTTTTCGACTTCAACCACACCTACATATTTTACTTAAAACTTGTCTGATAAACAAGTGGAGTCTCTCAAGAAGTATCTGGCATCTTGTCATATCCATACTGTAGCTCTTAGTTCTTCTGTAAGCCAAAATTTGGATAAGCAGATCAATACAAATTTATTAAGTAAAAAAGGCTTATACTATATAAAGTTCTACGGGTCTTCAAAGTTTAAAAAGCTTTTTTCAGTAGCGGGTAACATGTTTGAGGATAAGAGATGACGTTTAACTCCACATCATGGAGAGCATCTTATTTTCCTACACCACAACATTTCAAAATTCAAATAAGTTCAATTTTAAGTAAGAAAATTATGGAATCTTATTTTAAAAATTTAAAAATTTTTGCTTAAACAGTATAGTTAATATTTTGTTTTGTAGTAATTTCTACATTAAAGTTAATTTCTTCTTCTAATAATAATAATAATAATAATAATAATAATAATAATAATAATAATAATAATAATAATAATAATAATAATTAATAATAATAATAAATAATGTAAATAATATAAATAATAATACCAACTTGATTATTATTAATTTATCAATACTCGTTATCAGGAGAGCAGGATTTGCACAATAAAGATCAAATAATTAAACCAACTGATTTTTTTAACGTATTTTTTTTTTATCAAAAAATCATGATTTTATTATTATTTTTTTTTTATTTTTATTATTTTTTAGGCCACTTTTTTTTCTAAATTAATAATTATATATTAGGCTATTACCTAATTTAATGAATAACGTACATTTCTATCTACATAATACGTAAAATTCATCAATTGTTGTTTCAAATTTTTAATTAAGAAATAAATAAAATTAGAGTACTGAGATATACCAGTATATAAAAAAACTATAATATATATAATATACTATATATATATATATACTATATATATATATATATATATATATACTATATAATTAGTATATATATATATATATATATATATATATATATATATATATATATATATAATATACAGCAGTTGGCGCACTAAAAACCGGCCCCATCTACGCAAAAAATGATTATCAATAAAATATTTACCTAACTACTACGATCGTACACACGGTATATCACAACAATGTGGAGTATCATGCAGAATCGTTGGGGGGTCAAAAAAAAAACGCCACATCCTTCATGGCTTAAAAATGAAACCCTACTGTGTGAGTGTTGTTCATGAAATAAAAGAAGCGGATAAGTGTAAGCGTAAAACTTACTGTAATTGGTTGCTAGAGAATGTTGCTGGGGGAGATGTTGATCTGTTTCTCTTCTTTTCAACGGATGAAGCTAGGTTTAATCTGTCGGGTTAGGCTATCAGAATTGGTAACACCGCACGCATACCAGTTGATAATGTAGCAGAAACTATATACTTACTTGGGATTGATGTACGCAGTGGTTGCTTCTCTCCTCTTCTATTTATTCCTGGACACAAGTATTTCTCTCCCTAATCTTATCTGTTGTTGATGAAGTAGGACACAATCAAGTTGAATGTTGTAACGTCAAATTATTATTATACAAGTCAATGTTTCTTATGAACACCAACAGCAATTGCGAGAAAGACTACTTCAATACCACACACAAGCATGAAAGGCGCCCCACACACTCATGTATACTACCCAGCCGTAATTCTCACAACCACCACTGAGCGAACATTCACACATTAACCTATCAGTTGCACAGTTGATTCAGATGACGTTTTTAGGTGTCCTGTATATTCTCCTCTTTCTTGTTGATACAGTTGATGCCGACAGATAACTTTCTTTTGTGTCCTGGATTAATCTCTCCCTTTTTGTAAAGTCTCCTCTTGTGGATGTGATGACTATATCTAGTTGATCTCGTTGATTCCTGGATTAATCTCTCCCTTTTTGTATCTTATTATGGTAATCTTTTAATCTTTTATTATGATTATCCTTCTGCTCATTTATATATTATTACTAAAGGTAATTTTACTTAGCATATAATTCTTAAACATATATCAGAGGCTTGCAGTCTCTGTAAAATAAAAAGAAACAACAATTAAACATTGTTTGTTATATGTTAAACCCTATCAACTTAATATTAATTCCCTGAACAAATGCTAGCCATTTGTTACAAGGTTACCTTCACTATGCACTTATATAACATATGTACAGGTTGTTGCTCCTCTCTGCAACCCAATCTTCCTCTCTTTTCCATTACCGAAAACAGGAACAATCTATCAATCTTATACTCTTCTCTTTCCTCTTTCTCACTCTTTTTATTTCTCTACATAGTGAAACATATTATCACCCTTAACACCTGTTTTAGTCAATATATCCGCTATCTGTTCTTTTGTGCTAATCCACTCAATCTTTCCTATCTCTCCTCTTTCCATCATTTGTTTAATTGATGCTATGTCTATTCTTAACCATCTGCTCAATACCCCTGTTGTTGACTTTAATGCTCTTTCCAGTGTTTTACTATCTGTTTTTATATGAATACGAATATCTTTCACACCTGTGATTTCCTCCCATATCCTTTTTATGTAAACGGCATTTTCTGCTGCTTCTCCTAAACTCAAAGCTTCCGCCTCAATAGTTGATTTAGCTACTCTTTTTGCAACCTTTGATTTCCACAATAAAGGACATCTTCTTCCATTCTTGTCTACCATACTCAAGATGTAACCAATTTGGGAATTTCCGTTTCCCACGTTATTGAAAGAAGCATCCGCATATACCTCAATCTTTAACTCCTTTCCTAGTTTCTCTAGGTCTATTTTTCTATCCATACATCTTCTAATTTTTTTCTTTTTATTAAAGGCATCCTTAAGTGATTTTTAATATCCAATTTACATTTCACCCTTATGTTGCCAAGATATTTTAGTTGAACCTCTCTTCTTTCAACATCCGTTATCAATCCCATATTCACCATTGCTTCTCTCCCTATTAACCAAGGCACGTCACCGTTAATAACTTCTGTTCTTATCTTTACTCTTAAACTACCAATCATACAAGGTATTTTCAAAACTTTTGTCGCCTCATATTCACTTTCTCCGAATATGAATTTCCTTTCTGACTTCTCTTGTTCTTTATTCATCACTCTCACATCTTCTGCTAGTAATCTCATCACAATCTTTGCTAGTCATAATTCTCCACATACTGATTTATTACAACCAGTATCTAAGATTCCATCTATTTCTTCTAACTCTAAGTTGTCTTCTCTTTCCCCCTCATACTTTGTCCATAATACTCTCTTTTTCTTCAACGTTTTTCTCTTTGTTTTTGTTTCTCCAATTATTAGGACATTCTCTAGCAAAATGTGTTTTTGCTTGGCATATATAACAAGCATTATTTCTTCTATATCCCTCTTTATCTTGATAGTCTCTAGTCTTCCATTTTTCCTTATTGTTCTCATAAACGTTTCTCCTCCATCTTCCTTCTTTTTGTATTTTCTCCTCTCCAACCCATTCTTCTTCTTTCTTAAGGTTATGTTCTTTATTGGTTTCCTGAAATATTCTACCAAGTACTCCTTTAACGTTTTCAAATCCATACTCTTCTTGACCGCAAGCCCCCAATACAATATGTAACTCCATGTCACTCAATTTTGCTCCATGTAGTAAGTGACTTCCTTTAAGTTCCTCACTCATTTTCCCTCCACCAACTTGTTCACATTCTTTAGACACCCTTTCGTATCTAAGAATATAATCTCTCATGCTTTCCCCTGCACTTTTTTCGATCGAGAAAAACTTTACTGCTTTTTTCATTTTATCCATTTTATTGTCCTTTTTAAATGCCTCATCTAATTTTTTCAAAATCAATTTAACTCCATCCTCTTTGGTAAGTTCCTCTCTCTTTAACTCTTTCACAGCTTCGTAAGCTCTCTCTTCTAGAGACATCCTAATTTCTACCCCTGGATATTTTACTTCTTCTTCTGTGATAAGAAGCCAATCTTCTACTCTCTCCTTCCAGTTCTCATAATCTTCACTCTTTCCTATAAATCGAGGACATTCACAACTTCTCTTCTTTCTTCTAGTTTCCACGGTAGTCATATTTGTTTGAGCTACCTTGTCCATCTTCCTTAATTCTTATGAGTGATTGAGCGTCGGCAAGATTATAAGAATTGGAATTAAATTTTGGGTTAGGACTGAAGTTGTAAGAGGAGAAATTCCATGGTTAATAGGGCGAAAGACCATGGAAAAGATGAAAGTAAAGATAGATTTGAATGAAAAAAAGGTTATTTTGGGGATTTAGATAACACTACGATACACTATGACACAGTAAGACATATTAGAGTAGGTATACTTGACACTAACCCAGAGGGTATTAAAAATGAAATGTGGTATGGCAGGTATAAAAGGGAATGGTTATTAGAACCAAAGGGGAGAAAAATCAAATTACTAAAATTACATCTACAATTTGGTCATGGGAGTTGTGAAAAAATTATGAAGATGATAAAAACAGCATATCATAATGAGGAAGGTGTGAGTGAAGAGATAATAAAGGAGATAGAGGAGGAGTTAAAGGAGCTGTGTAACACCTGTAAGGTGTGCATAAGATATAAAAGAACACCAACAAAACCAGTAGTCGGCTTCCCCCAAAGCCAAATGTTTAATGAAGTGGTGGCAATGGATTTGGGGGAATTTAAAGGAAAAATGTTTCTATTGTTGGTTGATGTAGCTACAAGGTTTTGTCAAGGGGCATGGATAAGAAATAAGAAAGGAGAGGAAATAGCAGAGAAAGTATTAGATAAATGGATTAGTGTATTTGGGGCGCCAGAATGTTTCTTTTCAGATAATGGTTTGGAATTTAATAACAAAGAGATGAGAAGTTTAAACGAGAGGTTCGGTATAAAAATGAGATGTACAGCAGCAGAGAGTCCATGGAGTAATGGTATATGCGAGAATTTGGTGGGCCTTGTGAAGGAGAATATGAGAAAACTGGAAGAGGAAATACCAAACCTAGAAATATGTCTCAAGTGGACTATTGCAGCCAGAAATAGTTTGTTCATGAAAGGGGGTTATGCCCCTAATCAGCTAGTATTCGGTAGAAACTTAGGGGTACCGACAATAGAAGAAGGAAAAAAGAAAATTAGTATGTTAGAGAAAGGAGATGAATGTGAGATCATAAGAAATACCCTAACTGGATTACATCTAGCAAGAGAAATACATATAAAAAGAGAATCAGAGGACAGAGTAAGAAGAGCTGTGTTGGAAAATGTTAGAGAACACAAATTGGAAGAGGCTCAAATAGGAGAGGAAGTTTATGTATGCCCTCATGTTCTCCTCTTTCTTCCTCTGAATGTTAAACAAAAATCTCAATCTATTGAACCCATCACTCACCAAATTTCTCCCATATGCTCCTTTTCTTTCTTTCAGTTGTTTCTCTGGTATTCCTCTAATCACCTTAGACGCCTCTCCTCTCACACTCACTTTTTCTTCTATTCCTGTGAACCTTGCAGTACCATCCACATGCACTTCCCCTGGTTTTACCCTATCTAACCATATGTCAAACTCTTCATCATCCTCTCCCCTGAATCTTGGGCAACTATTGTACTCATCCTTATGGTGCTGCTCTCTCTTTATTTCTCTTCTCTCATCCTCTGAACCTCCCATTCCTATTTATTAAGGTGTTAATGTTTAAACTGACTTTAAATTGATTAGCAAAAAACAACAATCCTTAATATAGGAAAATATGGATTACCTTAAACAACTTGACGTCGAGGTTAAAATATTGATGAAAGAATGATTTATAGTGAGAGACAAAAAAAAAACAAAGAGGATGAATAGTTTGTTAATTAGTTAATGATGTTAGTGGATTTCTTTTTCATTGAGTTTATATAACACAAGCACAGATAGGAATACACACTTAAGAAGAGCTAAAAGGTGTCATCAATATTCTAGATTTCTTTGAGTGTCTCCTTTCTTCTGAATGAATTGATGAATTATGATAGATGGAATTGGGATAGTGATCGTTGTCACTTTCTAAAGAGTCTGCATAGCTCACGATCTTTTCCTCTGAGATATCGAAATTTAAACATTAACATTTCCCTACACCCTGAAACAAGAAAAGCAGCTTTAGCTATTTATTATGATAAAATATAACCCCACTTATCAGGGTTTATGTACACTAACCTTGGCCGTAGAATTCCCTCTCCCGACCGACTTACTGTTACTTTTGTTTTCCCATACGTCCATACGTACCTAAAAAAAATCATATATATATATATATATATATAATTTAATTTAATTTTAAAAATCAGCAGTCCTTTTATTTTGAAATTTACACTTGTTCTTTTCTCGGTAAATTTTAAAGGAAAAACGTGTTATATAAGAGTTGAGGAAAAAAATGTATGTGTTTTGATAAGGTCACACAAGCTACAAGAAAATAAGAGGCGAAATAAATTGACCTCGACATTGCATGTCTTGAGAAGAGGAAAGGAAAAATGAGGAGGAAAAATAATTTTTTTCTCCCTACGCATGTTTCTTAATTATTTTACCTCGGAGTGAACCTTTAATTACCTTATCGTGGAGTGAACTCTAATTATATTAAAACGGAGTAATCCTTAATTACCTTACCATGGAACAAAATTTGATTGCCCCACTCCGGAGTAAACCTTAATTACCTTACCATGGAATAAAATTTGACTGCCTCACTCCGGAGTAAACCTTAATTACCTTACCATGGAGTAAACCTTAATTACCTTACCATGGAATAAAATTTGACTGCCTTACTCCGGAGTAAACCTTAATAACCTTACCGTTTATTTATTTATTTATTCTTAGTTTATACAACAGAGACTTCAAAATATTTAGAAGTGAGAAGTTTATCTTGATTTAAATTTATTCGGTAAGTGGGGCTTTCACTTTAACGAATACCCCAAAATAGTCTCCAATCATGTTTTCGTTATATGATCCTTGGTATCGGCGTTCAAAATCTAGAATATCCTGGTGAAATCGCTCGCCATGCTCCTCTTGAGTGCGCGTCCATGTTCTCCTTAAATTTAATAAGATGAGCATCAAGGATATGGACTTTGAGGGACATCCTGCAGCAAATTTTACCGTAGTTCCTGACCAAGATCTCAACAAGTTCTTCATAGTTTTCGTCCTTGAGATTCTCAAGGAAGCCACGAACCAATGCAACAAAGCTGTTCCACGCTGCTTTTTCTGTCCAAGTCAGGTTCTTCAGGGAATTTCTTGCAATCTATGGTCTTTTTTATTTGTAATCCGATGAAGACA
>JABUQX010118080.1:27500-32500 GCA_015478945.1 Trachelipus rathkii
TTATTAACTTTTCTCTCCTCCCCCCTTCTCTATTCACTTCTCTATCTTGTATTAAGAACTCTGTTCCTCTCCCCCCCCCCTCTCGTTTCCGTTTTTATCCCCCCACCTCTACGTAAATTGGGGGGGAGGGTTTAAATGGGGAGATTGATTCAGAATCGTCTTTTGCCTTTCTTTCGTGTTTAATGTACCATTTTAAATTGGCGTGTAACTTTTAAAAAGAAATTTTAGCTTAATAACGTAGGTTCAGATATTATTTTAATTTCCAAAAATCGAGATCGTAATATATATATATATATTTATATATATATATATATATATATATATATATATTTATATCTCTAAATAATAACTCTATCTTTATATAGTATATATATATATATATATATATATATAGTATATATATACCGGTATATATATATACCGGTATTAATATATATATATATATATATATATATATATATATATATATATATTATATATATATATTATATATATATATATATATATATATATATATATATATATATATATATATGTCTAGGCTGAAATCACTTCAACTATCCAAAATGATTAATGACCTTGCAGTCATTAATCAGGGGGGGTTAATTAAGAGTACTTTCCTCGTAGTGCTTTATTTGACAATAGTGATACGGACAATTGACAGATATGGATTTGATCAATTAAGTAAATGAGGTAATTCTATGCACATAATGTCGTTAGAAATTATGATAACACACACATAAAACTAACAAATAAAAATGGCAAGAATTCCTAATCTAAATGACCTGTAAAGGGGAGGTCGGACTTGACAACTCCTCATCGTGGGAGCGCTATCAAAGGACTGATCTGGCGTTAGCTTGCTGGCGTGCCAGCTGGGCACTTGCCGCCAAGCTTCGCCCTTTGTTGTGGCGTCTTCTTTCTTTGTAAAGAAAGAAGCGCGAAAGATTTGAATTTTAAATAATAGATACGGTATACAAGTATGGAGGCTTCACCAGAGATTTTAAGGTGGATGCATGAGACCGGCAAATTAGCCTCTTACAGCTTGCATACCCTCTAATGACAATGCATGCTTTGTCTTACAAATATTCCCTATCAATTTTCACCTTAGAACTGGTGGATCCCGGCTTGGAAAAAGGATTGTCGGACTCAGTAAATCAAGGTGACGCCTTGATTTCTGTATCCCCCGACATCCTTTCTCACACCCCCTTCTGATGAATAATTAACATACGGGAGGAAAGAGGAAGGAAAGGATTTGAAACACTAATTTAGAAAGAGAAAGAAAACCTCATAAAAATAAGAGCTCGTATAGCGACACTTTTAATTACATTGTAATCTTCGTCGGGGATACCTGTTTCCTCTATATTTTTGTTTCAATTTTCCAACTCTTTTCTTATCGTTCCGTTCGGTTCTCGTCTCGAACTCACTTTCAATGTCACATTCTCAGAGGTGAAACTAATGTCTCCACCGTTTGATTGTTTGCAATGGAACCTATCCGGTAAGAGGGTTTCTTATTAACCTTGCGTTTTCAAATGCAGTTAAGATCCAATCATTTCACACCTGCGAATCTTCCCTTGAATGGTTGAGTTCAAAATGATATTCCATTTCTGCTTTCTCCTATGTTTTATTATCAATTCTATTTTGCTTTTTTTCATTTGAAGGTCATTTTCACAGTAACCATATTTGTATGTTGGGAGTGCGAGAACTGTTGTTGTTGTTGTTGGCCGATAGATGGCGCTTTCTGGGTGACAGGCGAGGAGAGATTTTGGTTGCTCCAGTCGAAGGTCGTTTGGAAGCTTTGCTCTGATTGGTCAGTTCGCTGATGGGAGGACCAATCACAGTGTTCGTATGAGAAAGCGTGGTTTTTGGTTTGCTTTTAAAGGAACGATTGTCCTTGTAAATAGAGAGAGTTTTGCCTTCTGAGGTGCATTCTTTTCTTTTTGTGGATATTTCTACTTTTAATATTTTTCTGATCATCTTAACATTAAAAGAAAGATTTTTGGGCTACGAGAGAGTAAGGTGTTTGAAAGAAGAAAGAAAATGAGTCTTAATATTATCATGCGGCATAATCTGAATTATACATTTATAAATTTTACGAGGAGCCTTTCGCTATACAGTTTAAAATTTGCATTTCTTCCTACGCTAATGGCGCGCAGCTAGCGGTTACATGTACATCGAGTATAATTGTAGCAAGTCTCGTTAAGAGCTCGGTTGCTTTGACATGGGTTTCTTTAATAAAATTTTTAATCATCTTTGATATAAAAAAAATATATAATTTTCTCTAAAATATAGAATATCTTTTTATATGTAATTGATTTACGAAATGATATTAAAAATGTTTATTTTCCTCTATATAAAGTCAATATATTTTTAGAAACAATTGTAGGCCATTCCAATTCCGTTTTCTATTCGTTCGTGGAGTTGTACCATAAAGGTCTCTTTCCCGAACTTTTAAATTTTGAAAAGGCAATAAAATAGAATACATAGTTTCATGCAAACATACCGCTCACCGAAGAAAAGTTTTAATTCTTAATAAGATCGCAATTATTCAATATGATAATAGTTATTTTTGGATGACTAATTATTGATGGAAAATATGATATTTGATTTTTCTATGTTGTTGTAAGGTAAAAAAAAGATTTTGAAATTCTTGGAAACGTGGTAATTCGGCTTCTCCTTATCATGAATCAGAGCTGCCTCATACCTTTGTCTCCATAAATTTTCTCTTTTTTTTTTTTTTTTTTTTTTTTTGAAATTTATTATTTGCTCTATACATCCCAGCGTAGATACTTACGGTTTAACCTTTTCCTAAACTCATTCCGCCATTTTCAGCTCGTCAGCTGGGCAGCGGAACAGTCTATTCAAAAGTTTACCGCGCGATCTCGCTAGAATTGTACAGAGTCATCTTTTAAAGAAAATTTTGTTTGATATATTTATCAATTTTATTTTAGTAACAATTTTTGATGAATTTTTAATTGAATTTATTACTAAATTATGAAGTAACTTTCATTTTAAATTTATTATTTATTTATTTTGATCTTTACGAAATAATATTTTGGGCAGTTTGCATATTTATTTTATATAGCGTTAGATGGCAACTCAAAGGACGGATTTATTTTCCGTTTGAGATCTTGGACTATTTGAAAAAATCTTTTCATGACTATCCTATAGTAATCATTATATATATAAATAAATGGATAATTGACATGCAACAAGAGATAATAGAATTATAAGACAAAACCTCACCAATTTTGGAAACTCTTTTAATTAACATTTGCCGATTTTGGCTTTTTCCGACAGTGTGATATTTTTATCACAGTGGAACATTTTTAAATTTTTGTTACTATCGAAATCTTAGTTGTCAATTTTTAACACAAGATGGCGCATGCTATGCCATTTACAGAGATTTTACGTTTGTCTGTTTCACAGTATCACAATTTTTTTCACTTCATTGTTTATTTCCAACGTCCGCATATTTATCACTATTGTTTATTTTTATTATTTTTATTTTTAATTTTACTATTATTATTATTATTATTATTATTATTATTATTATTATTATTATTATTATTATTATTATTATTATTATTATTAGTAGTAGTAGTAGTAGTAGTAGTAGTAGTAGTTTTTGATTTCAGATTTAAAGTGTTTTTAATTTTATTCCTTGATATATTTATTTTGCACTACGAAGTTCTGCGTTGAATTTTTAAAGTAATTTTCCACTATTTGGATGGGGGAAAAGGGGTTTGGAGAGGCTTGGGTGAGAAGCCGCTTTGTTTCTCTTGTATCGCGCAGCCTAAATCTCGAGTGTTGGCAGGATGTTGTTGCCAGAGGCTGTTCATTGTTTTTCTTTTTATTTTCTAATTTTCGATTTCGTACACAGCGTTGGCCATGTATGCGAGGGTGTGTATACTTACACATGATGAGATTTTGTGGAGATGTTCATATACCGTTGGAGGCAGACTTTTTAGAAAAAATTCTTTCACCAAAGTAGGTTCTCTATTGAGGAGATTTTGCGCTGTCTCTTCACCAATGGCCTCCCTTAAACGAGAGAGGAATTGACTTGGGAGTTCGTCGGCACGCAGTTTTATTTGGGTGACGTCACTTGTATTTTGTTCTTTTGATATTGAGTGAGTTCTTTTAATTGTTTTCACCAATTCTTTATAGGTGTTATTTTTGATTGGGATTTTGATAGTGGCTAATAACTGAATGGGGAGCTTCGGCGCTATTAATCTTAATTTTTCTTGGTCACTTTATTTTGTAAAGCTTAAAAAGATTGTTTACCGCTTTCAGCCAAATTTGAACGTCCTTTTCAAGAAAATTTGGAAGTATGATTGAGTGTGCAAACTTGCTTAGTGTTTTGCGAGAAGCGGGTGGCGTGATTTTCAACTCAGCCTCTGATGACGAAACATATGGGCCTCCCTCCTCATGCGAGGGGGAAATTCGTTGGGGGATTGGAGACTTTCCCTCCTTTTTATTTAATTTTGGAGTTGGCTTCGCTTTGGTTCGAAAACTCAACTTTTTGTTTGGGATCATGTTTCTGTAGTCTTTGAGTCAACTGTTAGGCGTTTGTTTTAGGCCTAATTTCGAGAGCTTGAATTTGAATTTTCGCTTTCGAAGTAATAACGACTTTCTTTCTTATTTTAAAATGAGATTAATAAGAAGCTTGTTCTTCACGTTATTAATTTTGACTCGAATAATTTATTTACTTTAACCACATATCACTATTTTTAAGCACTGCACTGACGAGAAAGTAACGGAAATTTTTTTTTTTTTTTTTTTCGATTAATTTGAAATTTTCGCAATTTAGGCACTATCTGACTCTAAATTAAGGGTTTTTAAGGGTCACTTTAGGATATTGCAAATTGCAATGTTGCACGTGTCACTCTGGGCTTTCACCACTGATGTCTAGGCTGAAATCACTTCAACTATCCAAAATGATTAATGACCTTGCAGTCATTAATCAGGGGGGGTTAATTAAGAGTACTTTCCTCGTAGTGCTT
>JABUQX010118080.1:47500-67500 GCA_015478945.1 Trachelipus rathkii
TTTGCTTAAAGAATTTGAAAAGATCTAAGTTTTTATAAAAGGTTAATATCATCAGTGAAGCTCCTGTAAGCTTCAACAATGCTTTAAAAAATTTCATTAGGTCGTAACAATCCATCGAAATTTTCCACCTGCCTTGTGTCGCCCATTCGTGAGAGCTTTGTCCATTTTGTGTCTGGGAAAATCTTTTCTTTTTTTTCTTTTAAAATAGTAGTCGGCCTTGGCAATCTAAAATAGCATATAGTTGCATTCGATGTGCCATAAAGTTTTTAATGAGTTGTACTTCACATGAATGTGAACAGTGATGAACATCTAACGCCGCTGGATATTTTCGACAGCAAACACCTCTAAAAACATTTCTTCATTGCTTTTACACCATCATATCGTTGTCCAATCAGAAAAGTTAATATTTATATCAAAGTTCGTAGTATTACCTCAGATAGAGATAAGGAAACAAAGAACCAGTTAGAGGCAACATGGACCTATCGAGACTGTTCCAGTCAACTAAATATTTATCAAATACATGCCCATGCGACAAACACAACCTACACCACACCCTAAGGCCTGTCAATTTCCTATATAATATATACGCCAACTACTAACAAAAGTAAAATCTTTAGCTAAGGTTCATGCTAACCACAATACAAGCTTTAATAATTTTATTGTGATACTGGTAGCTACAACATGCGGTTTACTTTAATAACTAACTAAAAACCCGCCACTTTGGCTACGTCAGAATATACTATATGATGCACAAACAATCCATATACCTATACAATCCTTTCTTTAATGTTGCAAGTGAGTCACACTCAACAAACTCCTGCAGGAAACCATTCAAAAAATTTTAAACACTATTACAGAATGAATCAAGGTTACACGTCTTCCTACATTTCTTATTGTGTCCCCTAGAAAAACTGTCCGTGGTAAATATTTTATAGACTTGTATCATGTTCCCTATGACTGGAAGAATTTGAAGGGGACATAATGGCATATGCGGACGATCTGGCATGTTGGAGCGAGAGAGAGGAGGCGATTCGAGAGGTGGTGGAGTTGTTTGCGGAGGAGTTGGAGAAAGCAGGGATGAAGATGAACATACAGAAGACAGAGATATTAACAGTAACCGGAGGAAATGAGAATGATGGTGAGAGAGGAGGAGGTGAAGGCGGTAAATACCTGCAATTATCTCGGAGGGTGTTTTAACAGAAGGGGAGGAATTGGAGAAGAGATTACGCGAAGAATGGATAAGTATGGATTAGTTATGAAAGCGGTATACCCATGATGAAAGACAAAAACATCGGAATAGAGGTTAAAAAAGTGATTTTACAGCATGCGACTCACTGCTGTACGGGCGGAAACATGGACAACAACGAGAAGAGGAGAGTAGAATACAAGCGGCGGAGATGAGGATATTAAGAACTATGATTGGAAAAAGTAAGAGAGACAGAATAAGAAATGAAGTTATTATTAGAGAAGATATAGGTGTGAAGAAAATGACACTGAAGATGGATGTGGAGACTGAGATGGTGGGGAAACCTGGAGAGGAGAGAGCAGGAGAGGAAATGCCGAAAAGAAGATGGGAATGGACGCAGGGCAGAAGACCAAGGGAAGACCGAAGAAGAGATGGGCGGAATCGGTGGAGGATCCTCTGGAAAGATGTCAGCTACCAAATATAGAGCGCTGAAGAGAAGAGAAATAGTGCAGGAGAGGACGTCTGGAGAAAGATGCTTGCGCGGCTGACAGGATGAAGAATCCTTCCTGGGAGGAAGGAAAGAAAGAAAGAATATATATATATATATATATTTATATATATATATATATATATATATATATATATATATATATATATATATATATATATATATATATATATATATATATATATATATATATCTTCTTTATGATATATATATATATATATATATATATATAAATATATAAATATATATATATATATATATATATATATATATATATATATATATATATATATATATATATACTATATATATATATATATATATATATATATATATATATATATATATATATATATATATATATATATATATGGTTTTAAAAGCCACTTCAACTAAGAAATCTTCACCAACTACAAATATGTTTCCTCATTTCTATTAATAAAACATATACTCTTAATTTGCTTTGATTAACTATTATTTTTATTATTATTAAAAATTATAATTAAGAGACTTAAGCCATCAAAAAATTTTGATAACTTAAATAATTTAGGGAAGGGGTCTACGGATTATATATATATATATATATATATATATATATATATATATATATATATATATATATATATATATATATATATATATATATATATATATATATATATATATATATATATATATATATATATATATATATATATATATATATATATATATATATATATATATATATTTATATATATATATATATATATATATATATATATATATATATATATATATATATATATATATATTATATATATATATATATATATATATATATATATATAAACTACTACATTACTTAGTTACATGAACTTACATCTAATATCATCTACTCATTGAATGATTAGTTCTTAAAAATAGAATAGCATCTGCCAGGTTCTCCATTTTTCCTCTTTGGTCTGATTTTATAATGCGAAGAGCAGAAAAAGCAGTTCCACGCTAACTTGCGTTGGAGGTAGAGCAGTAACAACAATTTCAGCTTCTTGTACAATGTCTTGATACTCTTCGAAGTTACATAAAATTTTTCAACTTCTTTCAGTGCAGCAAAGAAATTTTATTTAAAGTTATGAAGGACCTTGACCTTTTTCTTGAGCCAATCGACGCTTTCGACTAAGCTCTTCAATATCTAGAAGCTTTTCATACTAATCTTCTGAACTTTCTGAAGAATGACTTGAGAAGGTAGTAACGGAAATAGTTGTAGTTTCATCACTTACAATATGTTTAGATGTATCCTTTTCTTCTTAAACTTCCTGCAACCCTTTAATACAAATGGCCACATTGCAAAGTGCAGATTTAGCTTTTTGTTGTTGTTCTTCAGTTAAGCTTACCCTGTAGATTGGGTCAATATAAACAACAGCTAGTATAATATCATTGTCAATGAGAGAAATTTCTCTTCGTACCATGGAGCCTTTATTCCTTCAGTATCTTAAATATAGATGGTATAAGGTTGAAGGTTGAATTTATTAGAATATAATCCAAATTGAAACATAAGGTGCTGGTTAAAAATCTTCGAAGTTTGCAATTGCATTTTGTGATGTGGAAGTCGAAAGTCAATAAACTTGCATGAAGTGATTGAAGTCATTCACAGAGTCACAATTTATAACTTTGTCAGTTTAAAATTTTCCGACTCCAACTCTATCTTGAAAGCTACCGACTCCGACTCCGACCTCGCAAGTACCGGCTCGACTCCGACTCCACCCTCTTCAAATTACCGCCTCCGACTCCACCCTCTTCAAAACTACCGACTCCCCGACTCCGCGACTCCGACTCCGACTCCGACTCCGCAACCCTGGTAGCAATAACTCAAAAAACGCTATTTTCGAGTTATGCCGTTGTTGCAACAAATGAGCAATATGCTTAGATGTTATATTGTGCTACAATTCATAACAATCATGTCAGTTCATGTTCGTCAATATTCCTAAATTCTTTTGATATTGAATAATGGTGTGACGATGTTTTATTTCCGCAAATTGTTCATCGTTATATATATATATATATATATATATATATATATATATATATATATATATATATATATATATATATCTATATATATATCTTCCCCCCCAGTATATGTATATATTTTTTTTTAATATATGTATTTATATATATATATATATATATATATATATATATATATATATATATATATATATATATATATATATATATATATATATATATATATATATATATATATATATATATATATATAATATATATAACCACCTTCCAAACCTTCTCTCCCCAAGACTGGGGGTAAGGTACGTAGCAGGCACGGAAACAGAAAAGTGGTAGAAGAATATAACGCAAGTCGAAAAGAAAGCCCAGCCTTACCGCCCCATTTATACCTTTTTGTGAGAACTCGTCGCAGTCAGAAAATCCACCCAAAAGCTTTACTGGACCACGACGGACCCTCACTATTGCATCTCGTCAATGTAGGGTTCATCCCTTGGCCCAGGTGGGCCACAACCATATCCCCCTCACAAACCCCGCCATTCACTCCTTTATGCACCTTTCTTCTCTCCTCTGCCAAACTCACATTTCTCTCCTCCAGGCATTCCTTTGCCGACTCACTCCACTTTTTCTTCGGTCTCCCAGCCGGTCGATTCCCAACACACTCACCACCATACATCCACTTAACCAACCGACTATCATCCATCCTTTCCACATGACCAAACCATCTCAACGTACTTTCATTTATTCTCTCATTTACCCCTTTCTTCACACCACTAAACTAATACGTTCATTCCTCATTTTATCAATTCTTCTCACACCTAACACACCCTTAATATATATATATATATATATATATATATATATATATATATATATATATATATATATATATATATATATATATATATATATATATAAAGATAGTTATATATAGATATATATATATATATATATATATATATATATATATATATATATATATATATATATATTTCAGATGGGAAGGAAAATGAGAGTTAATGGGGAAGAATTATTGACTTTCAAGTATGATCTCTTCTCTGGTACTGAAGCGGTTGTAAATAAAGGAGGAAATGTTCTGCTGAATGTGACCTACGATGACCTTGGCAGACCCTTAAGATGGACTCCTGCCGAACCATTCCATTCTGTTTCTTTGAAATATGACCGATACGGATTACTTCAAGATTGGCAGTGGGGGGAACAGAAAGAAGACTATATTTATGACAGAGCTGGACGATTCGAAGCAATAACATATGCTGATGGCTCGAAAATCACTTATTCTTATAAGGACTTATCAAGTATAAAGGTATTTGAATATTTTTTTGTGTTTTTTGTTGATATTTTGATGACTTTTTTTTTTTTTAATTTTTATGCAATTTGTATACTTGAAAAAGTTTGAATTTTATTTTCATTTTTTTAGCCATATAAAGTGGCAGTTCACGGAGGAACAGAACACCTGCTAGAATACGACGAAGGAGGTGCCCTATCATCAATCACAACTCCTAGAGGGCACAAGTACTTCTTTCAGATTCAACCTTCTGTTTTACACAATAGATTTTCTTTCACTCCTCCGGGGTCACCTAGACATCCTTACCAAATCCTTTATTCTGACAATGGAAAACTACTAGCTAAAGTTTTGCCACAGCAAGCTGGTCGTGTTATATACAATTACGATGAAGCTGGTCGTCTTCAACATCAAATATTTGGAGATGGGTCAGTGGAATATGGATATCAGCCTGAAACTGGCCTAATACGCTCAGTCACTCTCCGTGAACTTGCCTATGAGCAGCGAATTGATAATAAATATCATGCTGGTCTAGTAAAAGAGCAGAGAGTTCGCTTCGGACCTGCTGTACCTCTTAACGCAGCAAAGATGAGATTTTTATATGATGGTAATGCTAGACCAAGAAGAGTTGAGATAGAAATAAACGGAAAAGAGTTACCAGATTACGAAATGAAATACGACATGATTAGAGGTACTTTGGAAAATATTGACGATATGAAGATAACTAGATCAAGAAACAATAAAACGGTAATACAAGATTCCCGAAAAACCGTATTTCGTGTTTCTAATTACGATTCTTACGGAAGAATACAAGAGGAAACGCTTACTATACATGGACGTTTACTTCACCGCCTAAGATATGTCTATGACTTAAGAGGAAGACTAGCCTCTAAAACAACTTGGCGAGGTCCTGGATCATTGGAATACCAATCTAATTATTCTTATACACCTGATGGGTATTTACAATCTGTAGAAGGGGCAGAATCATGGCAGTTTAGGTACGATTCAAATGGTAACATGATATCAGTTGTTGAAGGTGGTAGGGAAATTACAGCCATATATGATTCATCGGATCGTTTAGTAGATTGGGGTGATGATGAGATTAATTTTTATGACGCTGCTGGTAGAGTAATTAAGCAAAGAGATGTCCATTTCAGCTACACAGCAAGGGGAAATATTAGGCATGCGTGGAAAGAAAACCACTTTAGAGTTACATACAGGCATGATCATAAAGGAAGATTGACCTCATGGGAAGATCATCTTGGTAATGTCACTCAATTTTTCTATACAGATCTTCGGAGACCAAGTTTACCAACCCACATCCATTATCCAAGCATTGGATTAACACATACAATGTATTATAATGATCGTGGTCATCTAACTGCTATGCAAACTGAGAATGGCCGATTGTGGATTATTACCGATTCGGTAGGAACACCCTTATCGGTTTACGATTCAACGGGAGTGTTAGTAAAGGAAGTATTAAGATCTCCTTGGGGTGAAACGCTGCGTGACACAAAACCAGAAATAAAAATTCATTTAGATTTCTTTGGTAGTATACGAGATCCAGTTACCGGATTTCTTATCTTTGAAATGCATCCGTATGATCCGAAGCACGGCCAATGGATGGTGCCGAGATATGATCGAGTCCCCAACACGCCGGAGAAAGTCACATCAATATATATGCATCGATTTCATGATAATAATCCCATTAACTCGTTTGATGAAGCAGATAATCATTATACTGGTAAGTTTGTTATACAAATCTTTTTAATTTTTTAAACCTGAAGCAAAGTATTACTAATTTTGATCAAACTTTTGATTTTTAAGTGTTAAGGATAGAAGTAATTATTGAGTAATGTTTTTTTTTGTAAGTGTTTGACATATTTAAAAAAAACGTATTTTGCTTAAAATTGTAAAATGATTAATGTTATTAAGACATTTAATGCACTAGGTCTAAAGGTTTTCTCATATTTTACCGTAATTTTATACAATTTCAGATACGCATAATTGGCTTAAACTTTTTGGGATGGATATGGATAGGATGCTTGGATCAAAATATCACGACGAAACTCATGATGATCCACTCCAAGATTTAGAAACTCCGAATATTGAGCCGTCACTAAGGGTAATTTCAGGTTTATCTTGCTCTAAAAAGGGTGTCCTGTCTTCGTTTTCTCGACCATCTTTACTTCCAGAATCTTTAGTACAAATTGATGAACCTCGCTTAGCATCTTCAACTTGGTCAATGCTCGGAAGATTTTCCTCAAGTGGCCCAGTCTTAGGCCCTGGAATACTCGTTTCAAGAGTAAATGAAAGGGCACTGGTGACTCTTGTACCTTATAGAGAAAACTCTGTAGTACAAGCAGTAGCTCGAGATGTACTTAATGGATCATCTTTATTAGACCTCACTCTTCCTCATCATAGACATCATACTCTTTATCTATTAAAAGAAGACGTATCCGCCAAAGATGATGATTTAGAGCAATTACAGAGACTCTCTGGTTTATTTAATGTTACAAGTCATGAAGGAGAGCATCCTGAAATTAGAGTTATTGGTTACACAACGTCACTAGTTTTCATTTACGGGACAACTCCTGAAGCTGCTCGTCATCGCCTTCTTCGCCACGTTCATCATAGGGCGGCGGAGCATGCTTGGCAAGCTGAAAAACGTTTATTAGAAAGTGGTGGCCCAAGTTTACATCCTTGGACACCTGAGGAAAGGGACACTCTTCTTAAAGAAGGAAAAGTTCCTGGTTTCGTAGCCGCGGAATTGCATTCCGTCCATCGATTTCCCTTATTAGCGGACGATGCAAGTAACGTAGTCTTTAGGAAAGATGTTGACCGTAGAAGACGGCGTTCAAGAGTACTACCCCAATCATGATTTCTCCGCCAAGGGGAACGTTAAGTAAGATGTTTCCTTTCGGCAGAGAGCTGTGAGTTTTGTTGTACACTTTGTAAAAACAGGGTATTTTTATATAGCCATTTATCAATTATCTCCTGCAAAAGGAGTAAAAAGCGATATGTGATAGAACAGTAGGATTTGGCCTGAGAGTCAAACATTGTTAGATGAGGTCCACTTGATGTACATATAAACTTTTAATTCTAATTTAAATTATATCCTTTTTAGATTTTTATGACATTCCGTTTATTAAAAATAAAAAATTACTGGGTTACATATTCTTCGCTTAAGTTTCTACTAAAATTTGTATAAACGTACTGAAAATTATTTTTTATGTATGTAATGGATAATTCTATGAACGAGAAATTTTTTTGTGCATTTTTTTTTACATTCATTATTATCTATTGTTATATGAATGTGAGAGGTAATTGTTTATGATGACTGAGCGGATCGAAGTAACTTTGGTAGGTTTACGTATTTTTGGTACCTTTTTCTTATCGTGTAAATGGCAATACTAGAATATAACATATTTATATTTTGATTTACCTAGTTTTGTGTTCGATACATATATCTAAAAAAATATATTTTAAAAGTTAAACGATCGCAATCCTAAATTTTTTTTTTTTTTAATTTCAAGCAAATGTTTACCAAATTTAAAACCCCAAAAAGTAAAAATTGGGCATTATATATTTGTTTCTTTACTTTTTTTTGTTACATTTGTTTCGCCCCATTTCTATAAAGTGATCTGAAATTACTCATTATAGTGTAAAAGTAATTTAAATTATATTTTAATTTGAAATTTATAATATATATATTCATATTATATATAAATATATATATATTATATAATAATATATATATATATATATATATATATATATATATATATATATATATATAGAAATAATTTAAGATCACTTTATTATTATTATATATAATTATATATTATTAGATACACTATTAATATATTATAATATAATATTATTAATATATATATATATAATATTAGTATATATAAGTAATTAATATTTATATATAGGGAAAGCTTTATAAGCGACAGTTAATTTAAGATCACTCTTATTATTTATTATTATTTTAATTATTATTATATTATTATTATTTATTATCTTATATATATTATTAATTATTAATTATAAATTCTTATTTTTATTTATTAATTTTTAAAATTACTCCTGTAAAAACTTCAATGATGGCCAAAGGCCTTATCAAATATAATATATATATATATAATATAATATTATATATTATTATATAATTATAATTATATATATTATAATATATATAATATATTTCTAACAAATGAAGTATATAATAATTATATATATATACTAACTATATATATATTCAAATATAATATATAGGTATATTAAGCGTATATATATATTTATATATATGTATTATATGCATTTTAATTGTGTACTGTGAATAGTTTAATTATGTAATATATACATATCAAATCTATTTTGTCTATGTCGAAATTTGTCACTTAAAAAAAAATTTATATGATTATTATATTATTATTATTATTTTATTATATTATTATTTAATTATTATTATTGATTATTATGATTATTATTTAGTAGATTGTTTGTCCATTTTTTTACACTCGAAATAAAAAATATTATATATATTTTATTATATTAATAGCTGTATCACGAAACTATATATTCGCTATATCATATATATATATATATATTATAATATATATTATATATATAATATATATATATATTATATATATATATATTATATAAAATATGTAATCTTATATTATATATATATATATATATATATATATATATATATATATATATATATTCACACTTCTATATATTATATATATAGAATTTATATATATATATATATCTATATATAATATATATATTATATATATATATATAATATATATATATATATAATATATATATATATATATATATACAGTCTGCGTTTTAAAACAAGTTCTTTTTTTTTTTGTTTAAAAAGAAATTAATAGTTAAATAAAGGTTATAAAATTAAAAATATATGAATAAAAAAAATCAATTGGCATGATTCAATTTTTATTAAAAATAATTCTTACAAATAAAAATTTTACAAATATTTTTTATAAGATTTTAAATCTTTAATATTTTATTATTTTTTTATTTACCGTCTTTATTTTATTATTTTTTTTTTTCTCATTTTTGTAATAATTTGTTTTGTACATTTTAATTACAAATTCTTTAAGGAAATATATATTATTAAATATGTATATTGTATATAAAAAAAGAATATTATATATATATATATATAGTCCAAAGAGATGTTACCATTTCTATAGTTTGAAAACAAACTGTAATTCTGTTACTAGGCAAGCCTAGTTAACAGAAACTAGTTAACTAGATGCTTTTTCTTGTGTTCAGATTGATTTCTACAGCGCTAAATGGGTCTAATGGAACCTTTAGTGCTATTCAAAATTTTAATATTATATATATATATATATATATATATATATATATTATAATATATATATAAAATTATAATATATATGTTAATGTTATTTTCCAATATTATGTAACTTACATATTTATAATATGAGTAAGATAATGGATACTTTAGTATATACAATCATATATATATTAAATATTATATATATTATTATAAAGACTTTTCACTACTGCATTTTTTTATTACATTCCGCTTTATTCAGACTAGTCTTTCATAAACTGTCTGGTTACCATTTCTTTCTGCTCAATTCATGTTTGTTCAATAGTTCCACATGCATGTTTTAATATTATATGTAAAACGTTGTCTGCGCAACAGAAATTCTTCTTAATTATTATACTAATAAATTCCTTTATGTCAGATTCGTCACTTTTCTTTTACACCGTTGTAAACTCAGAGGTTGAGCAACCTTGGAGATCGGCAGTCAGTGTCCCAATGAAAGTGAATCAAGAGAAATGTTTACTTTTATATGTGGATTTTTAAGTCGATACCACATTCAGCAACAGACCTGAATTTAAGCGAAATACTGGTGAACTTGTTATATATTTGGAAAAATAAAAAAAAAAGGGGGGGAAATTAAGAGTTTTTCATTCCGTGGTTTTATCGAATTAATGGACCAATCGGGGTCTAATATTCGACCAAATGGTTGCAAAAAGGTTTACCTGCTAGGTTCGATTTGCTCACACGAGCTGAGTTTCTCAATTCCTCTAAAACTGCTTTGGTAAAAGCTCTAGCTCTATCTATGAGCTTAAAAGACAATGGGAATACTTTTTAATACAGTTAGGACTCTTAAGAAAATGCATTTAAAGTAAGTAAATCACTGTCCTTCTTTCACTTGCACGAGTTGACAAAATAATAATTACATATTACAAACTAATTTTACTTTACCTTTGGATTTGTTTCCCCGGCCTACTAAATGTGACTCCTCTGCAACGAGTCTTTTGTGGTTTTTAATTTAAGTCCGTTTTTTTTTCTTGAACGGATCTCACCAACAAGGGCATATGCCGTCCCTCCAGGCAGACAAAATATTGTCCTTCAGGTTACCACGAGCTCAAAGCAAGTGAACCACCTGCCTTCGAGACCCCGTGATACTCTCCCTCATCAAAGTTTACTTTTAAAGGTAATTTTTTAGTCAATCTTAAATTTTGCAGAGTTTTGGTACGTTCTCTTATCCCCCACCCCCCTTGGCTTTTTGCATTTTTAAGTTTAATAAAGATGTTTCCTTTAAAATAGATATTGCAGTTAGGTGTTGGAGCCAAGGAGAATTTTGATAAATCAAAATTTTATCATTTTTCAAATAAACGATGAAAAATGAGTTAACTAAAAATCGGCACTCTGAAAGATTCACCCCCCACCCCCCTATCCCCATTAAGAAAATAGCCCGCCCTTGACAAAAATCTTGCATATGCCAGTGTACAAAAGGTGATGTTGAGCCAATTTTAACTAACGCAAATTATATTTTTTGTGAGATTTGTTGTTAACTGCCAAAATAGTTTCTGACTTTGTAAAACGCTTGGTAGCAATTTTTGTATCCCTCATACAAGTTAAAAGTAAAAAAATTTCATTAAGGGTGCGTTCAGAAAGAACATAAAGTTGGCCGTTGATTGTGAGCGGCATTACGTCTATGAATCAAATTACGTAATATTTTAAATCTGGCGACCATCCCTAACCGAAAATATGCCACTACGCTTTGCATCGCCGCCAGGTTTAAAATACTGTGAATTGGATTAATAGACGTGCCGCTGCTCACAATCAGCGGCCGACTTTACGTTTCGTCAGGACGAACTCTAATGGATGAACTCTAAGAATTCAGAGAGCGTGAAGAATATCGTTTTTAGCGTTTTCAGTCGAAATAAGTCGTCATTCGCTTGTGGGCTGAGGGACTTCCATAGATAATTTAATAAAATTTCTTTTTGTTTATTAGAACATTTTATTTGAATATAAAAAATAAACATAATAATTAAGAGTATAATATTCAAGCAAGAAAATTTCTATAAAATATAAATGCGAATAAAGAAATATTCACTGCTGTTTTGTTCTGTTCAGTTTTCCTTACAGTGTGAGCGACGATTAATAGAAACTATATTTGTAAAAAAATATTAATATTTGCTAATGGTTCGACCGAGCGCTTACAAAAATGTTTCTCAATTTTGCTTTCAATACTCGGTTTTTAAATTAGTATATGAAAAGTTTATTTTATAGTTATTTCTAACTTATTTGATATTGTTTCTATTACACTTAATTGGCATTCCTCTGTTTTATATTCATTAGTCTTAAATGCAGAGTGTTGTTTTGTCTGGCTTTAGGGGCAGCACGTGCCCTTCGTTGGTAAGGACTAAGGTCCACTAGAAAACAAAATCCTCCCCCCCAAAAAATAGTCTAAGAATAGTTAGTGTTTTATGAATAGTGTAAATATACGATTTGCTCATAGCATGATTTTTAATCTTGATAAGGTAATGCATTATTTTTAGGTATTTATTATTTATTTATATATAGCCTACATTATTTCAAAAACGTAAGCAATTGTTGGGTCATTTATTTGTAAGTTATCACATACGTACGTGGTAGGTCCTTTTATTAACTATTTAAATTTTATAAAACTGATAGGTTTTTACTAGAAAATATTCTCAGTTAAAAGTTTAAGAGGCCCTGAATTGATTGATCAAAATAAAAAACTGCAAAGAAAATTTCGCTTTTCATTTAGTATCAGTACTTAGTTTAGAATTCATTGTGAAGATCTTAGTAAATTTTGATTGAATACCCATTGAATAATGATAAAACAAACACTGAGAGAACAAACTCGAACTAGGGTAAGTTGCAAAGTTTTCCACTCTATTATTATAGTTTCAAGCAAGGTTTCAAGAATTAGAAATTAATGTACAGTACTAGGTTATAATTGTTTGAATTTTGTCGATATAAATGGCATTTTTTTATATAATTAACCATGGAAACTCGAAATATATTTTTAATTAATCTATAAAGAAGAAAAGGAAATGTATAGATTGTCACCGTATGGGGAAAAATCGATATTTTTTCGATAATCGATTTTTCATATTTTTCCTACCCATGCAAAAAGAAGAAAATAATGTTGCCACATCTAAGTTATATATATATATTATAATATTATATATATTATAGTATATATATGATATATATATATATTTATAATATATAGTTATAATATATAATACTATATAATATATATTATAATATAATATATATTAATATATATATAATATATATATATATATATATTTAATACTATATTATAGTATATATATATATGATATTATATATATATATATATATATATATAAAAATAACGCTTTTTAAAAAATTAAAATTGTTAAAAATTGTTGAAAAATTAGTTTTTTTTGATAAATCAAGATGCGGCTTTACTCCCAAGTATGCAGAACGCTTAAGGTTGCAAATTGTTGATTTTTTTTTTTTAAACCGGACGAATACCTACGGGTAAACAAGAACGATATAGAAGAGTCGGGGTTTCTCGGCCTAATGGGGGACGACGACGGGGTCTCCCTCTTGTCCCTCCGTCGCTCGAACCCCCTAGAGAATAAGTGATATAATAAAGAAAAAAAAATATATTTTTCTCCAACAAAACGGGAATTAAGTTTTTTTTTCTTCTCCCGAGACCCGAGACTGCAGCTTTCAAGTCAATCAGAAGATTTCGTCAACTTAAGTCTAAGATAATATACCCTCATTTTAAGTATATAAGAATCTGAAAACGCAAAAGATTTACTATCAGATTGGACTGTGAATTCTTCCTTTGAAAGCTGATTGGGCTATCCGATACTCGTTTTCTGCAAATAATGTTATTATATTTTGACTGTCTTCAATCTTTTTAAAGATGTGTGGTTAATCAAGATAGCAATATGTCCTGTCTTCTTAAGTGGTTGAGAGGATGCTGAGAGCCATATATATATATGTTATTATTAATTAATATTATCATATCAAAATTGTTTTAGTTATATATATAATAACTGCTATATATATAATATATATATATACTATACAATAATAGTATATTAATAATATATATATAGTATGATATATATATATATATTCTGTATATACTATAATAACTATATAATATATGTAATATATATTATATATTTAATTATAATATAATATGCCGCTTACACCGCAACGGCTCAAAACGGTAGAGCGACGGAGTTCGCAAGACAAGGTCGCGGGTTCAAATCCTAGTTCGGATCCTAGGTAAAATTACCTAGAGAAGTCCCACTCCTTGAATAGGGCTATGCCCGTGAGGTGTGAACTTTTTCTTCAAAAAACAAAAAATATATTCGTTTTAACACCTATTATATATTTTTTTCAGGGTAATATATATAATTAGATAATCTATATATTATATATATACACTATAATTATATATCTATATATATAGTATTAGTATATATATATATATTATATATATTTATTATAATATATAATCAGTTTATATATATAGATAGTAGTATATTATATAGTTTTATATAATATCATATAATATTATATATATATATGTCCATCTCTAATATATATAGTATATATACATATAATATTATATATATATTATTGATGATATACTAAATATCTATATATATATATATTATATATATATATTTAATATATATATATGATTAATGGGACAAACTGAACATCTTCGTCTGACCTAAAAAATTATGTTCTCCAAAAAACGATCATATTCAAAATATTGTAATACCACTGTACCTATTTAGAAGAAATAACCAATTCCCAAATGGTTATTTGATGCCGGAGATTTTTTCACTAGTCTTTAAGAACTTGTAGGGATAATTAACAAAAAAATCAGTGGAGCACAGTGAATTTTAAATATGAATTATTTAGTATACTTATTTTGAAATTTAAAATAACTACAACGTATAATTTATACTTTATACTAACATTATAAATTACTTTGACAAGAAATTAATGGGCAAATGAACATTTACTTATAATTTTTTAAATTTAAGACGTAAAACTTTTATATTAATTTATATATATAAATAATATATATTATATATATATAATATATTATATATATAATTACTAATCTTATATCAAATATATATATAAATATCATATAGTATTACTATATTATAATATATATATGATAGTCTATATATATATATATATTATATATCTATATAATATAAGGTGATGTTTTAATACTCATTTTCTTTAATTTTCGTGGTACAAATTAAATGATTCCTAAAGCTGACGAGATTTGAACGTGAGTTAATTATTTATTAACTTAAATATTTTTTAAATGTTTAATTAAAAAAAACCATCTAGGTTAGGTTGCATTGCTGTGCAACGTGAATCCATTTTCTTGGTGTTAAGGTTGCATTGCTGTGCAACGTGCATCCATCTAGGTTTAGGTGCATTGCTATGCAAACGTGTATCCTTATAAGGTTAGGCTTCAACTGTATCCCCTTTTTAAAGTTTTTAAGGTTAGGAATAAAATGTGTTCAGGCTTAGACAGCAGAATTTAATATATTTATTATATATATATATATATATATATATAATATATATTCTATATATATATATATAATATATATAATTAATATATAATAGTATATACCTATCATTATATATTATATGATAAATATAATTATAATATATATATTATAGTACTACTATATAGGTATATATAATGGGTGAAAGTGAAAAGAAGTTACCCTCTCTCGCATGATATTCTCGAAAAACTAAGATTAGGTACAAGAAAACTGATAAAACATATATGGAATCAGCGTAAATGAAATTTGTATGGAAAATGAAAAAAAAATTTATCTCCAAAAACTAACCCGACTAGATACAAGAAACTAATAACATACTTTAGAATCAGTGGACTCAAAAGTATGTATGAAAAGAAGATTTTTCCCCGAGCTGAACGAATACCCAATCCTATTTAAGTTTCGGCGGAAAAGAGTCGGGGTCTCTCGAGCCCTCCTGGGCGGAAGACGGTGGTAGGACTATTAATCCCCCCTCCGGGGAGGGTCTCCGAACCCCGCTCTTTGGTATTTGGGTTGTCGCGGGGGTTCGGTTCCACCGCCCCTCCCCTAAGGGGTTATGAAAACGTCCCCCCCTCTGTCCCACGTCGGCTCTCGAGCCCCCCTAAAAGAATTTTTTATGCGCGGATTCCATATATGCTATTAGTTTTCTTTTACCTAAAATCGTGTTTTGTGAGATATAAAAAAAAAAATAAAAAAAAAGTAAATTTTTTTTTTTATTTTCCATACCAATATTCAATACACTCATTCCATATATGTTACTAGTTTTCTTGTACCTATCTTAGTATTCGAGATATCATGCGGGTAACTTCTTAGTTTGGCCATTCATAATATTATATGGTATTATATATTATATAATATATTATATATACTTAATATAATATATATATATATATATATATACTATATAGTCTTATATTTATATATTTGGGTCGTATAGATAGATATAATATATATACTATATTAATATATATATATATATATAGATTATATATCTTGAAAGGCAACGAAAGGTTCATTTAACCATAATATACTTACTTATTTCATATATATATATAATATTTGTAATATATATAATATCTTATATATATATTATATATATATATATATTTATATAGTATACTAGTTATATTATATATATATTATATATATAATATATATATTATAATATATATATATATATATATATATATCTATAATATATATACTATAATATATTATATATACTATATAAATATACTATATAATAAACATATATATTATATATATTATATAATATATATTATATTATATATATACTATAATTAAATGCGACCCGCAATAAACTTTTTATAATCCTCGACCAAGGTGCTGCGTCGAAACATACTTTATGTGTCTTGCCTTTTGTGTTGTGAAGCGAGATATGAATTTAACAGTAATCTCGTGAAAATGAAAATGGTGGAAATGATTTTAAAGTTTTAACATTATTGCAACATTTTCGTAAAATAATTAATAGATATAAAGGTTTGTGAAAACTGTAAGAAAGAATGTATGAAATAACGAAACAGTTTCCAGGGAGCCTAACCTAACTAACCTATCCTAATGATGAGGGCATTGAACAGATTTTCCTGGAACTTCATAGAGCAAGGAAAGTTATCCACCACTAGTCGTTAGTTGATTATTTATTAAGAACTGATACTATTTATCATTAATTTTTTTACTTAAAGACAACTAAATCTTGGGTTATTTCTAACGGTTCTTACTTGGAGTAGGTGGCAACGACTCAATCAGAGTTCTAGGTTAGGTCTAGTCTCTTCGGCACGAATGACGATACGTCTAGATAGGTCGTACTGTAGGGCTTTTTAAGTCTAGGTTATATGATATACAGTTTGGTTAGGATACACTAGGTCTAGCTTTACGCTACCACAATCCGATCCCCCCAATAAATTATCACCTAGAGATCTTTTAAGGTCCCCCACTAGGCTTCATTACGGCAACATCGGTCGTATAGAAAGAGTCGAACTGTCAGGCTTTTTAAGTCAGGCTATGTTAACGTTTGGTTAAGGTTACACACAGACTTTCATATATATTATTATATAATATAACTATAGTATCTATATAATAATCATATATAATTATCATATAATATAATATAAATATATTAATATATATATAGTATTATAGTATATTACTATTATATATATTATATATATCGAAATGGAAGATCAGTTTTATATATATATATTGATCTATTATATATTATATATATTATTAAATAATAAGTAATATAATATATCTATATTTTATAATGTAATTATATATATATTAATAGTTTAATAGTATATTATATATATATTCTATCATATATATAGTATATATTATAATATATATAGTAAATTTGTGTCTACCTAACAAACTTTATTCTAACCTAGACTTAAAAGGCCGCAACTAAGGCCATAACTAATGAATTAATAAGCCCCCAAGTACAAACGCTATAACCTAATGGACTATGGAAGCCCGGCAAGTTTGCTCTAATCCTGATAGGTTATGAAATTTCCCACAGTTCGCCCTAACCTTAATGTATTATGAAAGGCCGAACTTAGGTAGACACAGATTTACTCTATATATAATATAATACTATATTATATATATACTTATATATATACTGCATACTTATAATTTTAAATAGTATAGTATTAGTATATAGTTATTATATATATATACTAATAAGTTATATTTACTGACATATATATCTCGATTACCGATATCGAGAACTCGGTGCGGCCAGAATGCAAACCTTTACCGTAATTTCTGAGTCAATACAGTAATTTTTTCGTGATTTTGGTGTAGTTTTTTCTCCAAGTGATACCTGATTTGTTTTTATTTTGTGTGCCCGCATGTAGTTCTCTCTTCTTTTTTAATATATGCGAGGTCGAAGTCCGGCTTTGCTTCTTTCATCGCAGACACACCTTACTGTATGAAAATTTCTTTGTTGAGACTCTCCAGGTATTCACCTATTCCGATGATCTCTTTCTTGTATACCTGATCCAGCTCCCGATTCCCAATCCTCATTCTTTATCCCGTTCTGTGTACAATCGATGAATTCATAAATTTTTGTCCTTGTGTAGATCATCTCATATGTCCATTAGACAATTTTTTTCTGCCGAGAATGTCAAGTTGTTTCAGATCTTGATTACCAACTATATTTATCACCACAGGCTATATAAGATGACTGGATATGCCTGGCAACGATTTTTAAATAGGAACCTCTACTTTGCTGTTTATTGCTGTTAATGTCTGATTTTAATATTAATTTGTTCTTTTTAATAATTCTTTCTTCCTTTTCTTTCATATTTTTATGTTCAATTTTTTCCGATTCTTCTATACCTAGGTAGTTATATGTATTTTCCTGTTGTAGCTGGGTGATGGTAGTTTGATCCAGCATGATCAGCAAGTTCAGGAGAGTGTGTGTGACATTTGTGATGAAAGAAATTCTACGAAAATCAATAATTTTACATTGTATTTGAAAGATATGTAGTTTTTTTAAGCATCATAACATTTGATTACAAGCAGTCCTTAACTTTGCACTTTCAAAGATCTGATGTAAAGATATGCCAACTCAATTCGTTAAAGAGCAGATTTAAGAACTAGCCGTCGAATGGCTTTTGAAATAATTTTATTCTTTGGGGCAAAGAACGGGTGTGGAAAGATTTCTAAATCAGCTGTTTTCCGCTTACATTTAGTAAATTAATTAATCAATAGTAACAATATATGGATTAAATATATATATATTATACTGAATATTATTATTATTATATAATAGTATAATCTCTACTATATTATAATATATACTATATTATATCATATATATCATATATAATAATATATGATATATATTTCATAATTATATTATCACTATATAATTATATATATATACTACTAAATGTAAGCACTAATATATATAATATATATTATAATAGTATAATAATTCATATTATATATTAATATATATATTACTATATATGTGATTAGTATATATATTGAGTATCAAATATATATAT
>JABUQX010118081.1:0-15000 GCA_015478945.1 Trachelipus rathkii
AGGAAAGCTCCGCGAGAAGAGATATATATATATATATATTTAGATAATATATACATATATATATAAGTATATAGTAAATAATATATATATATATATATGATATAATATATTATATATATTATATATATATATTATATGTTATACTATATATATAATATATATATATTAATATATCATATATATAGTATATGTATATAAGAATATAGAGATAATATTATATTATAATATAATTATATATATTATATAATACTAATATATATATATTATAAAATGTGATGAGGTTATACTTTATTATGGTATACTGTAAGCTAGTAACATATGAATACAAATATAAGTACTTGTCAGTATATAGTATAATGAATTACTGAAGATAATAGTATTTATTTATAGTAATGAAGCGATAGCCAAGTCGGCTATATTTAAAGAAAATTAAAATCAAATAGAAATTAAGAATATATTTATATATATATATAAGTTATTAGTATCGGTACAGGGGACATAGTATATAGGTATATATACTATGTATATATAGTAAATATATATATGTATATGAATAATATTATAGATATATTATATACTATATTATATATATAGTATATAGATATATAATATATATAGTATATATATATTATATACTAGATATATATATCTAATATATTATTATATAGATATATAGTAGATATATTTAGATATTATTTTTTATTATATATATTTATATATTATGATATATATATATATACTATATTCTATAATATATCTGAATTATATATATTATATTAAATAATTGACATATACTAATAGAAAATATTTTATTTTGAATATCATATATATTATATAGATATATTATATATATATATATATATTATATATATAGATATATTATATACCTTATATATATATTATATTAGTATATATAAATTATATAGTATATATTATATATTATTATTATTATATTATTATATTTCAATATATATTTATAATTAATATATTATCTATAATATATATATATAAAATTTTATACTATATATTATATTATTATCTATATATTATAACTTATAAATATATATATATATTATGATATATATATTATATACATATATACATAGTATTAGTATCTGATATATATAAATATATATTAATATATTATTATATTATAAGTTTATATATTACATATATATACTATATTATATACTATAATATATTTATATATTATATATCATATTATTATGATAATAATATATTATATATATGTATATAATAATTATAACTATACTATTCACTTGTACCTAAATATCTATATTATACTATAATATATATATATATAATATATACTATTATATAATATATTTAATATATATATAATCATTTATATCATTATCTATATATAATAATAAAAAAATATAATATATAGTTTTTTTTAAGGCTACTTCGTATTTCACCCATCTAAATACTAATTATAATAATATATATAAATATTATGTATATATATATATATTATTATATATCATTATATTATACTATCGTATTTCACCCATTCTAAAAATATTATATACCAATGTATACATTATAGTATATTGGCAATAATAGCAATTATTTATAAGTTATATACTAGATATTATATATCATATTATTATATTTATATAGATAATATATATTGTATAATTATATTATTATTATATTATAATATATCTATTATAGATATTATAGATATATACTGTATTGATATTTGAGAATTAAGACTATAATATAATAATATAAATAATATATATATTTATATTATATAGTATTTATATTATATTACTATATTATAATTTTCTATACCATAACACAATAGCAAAATATATTTATTATACTTATTATATAGTTATTATATAAACTATGATATTAAATCTATAGGAAACAACAATATATTTATTATATTATATATTATATTATTATATATTGTTTATGTCATTATATTGCTCTCTTGTGTCTAAAAGGCATGACTATTACTTATAATCAAGTTAATCGCTCAATTAGCGTATTGATATATATTTCTTGTATGAGAATATAATGTTGTAATTGTTGTTTATTAAGGATGTCACGAATTCTAATCTGTGCTTTGTAAGAATCGTCAGAATATTAACTATCGCTGCAACTCAGTTCATTGCTCAATAAAACGTTTGAATAAGAAACTGTATATTAGTTGTTTTAATTGTATGCTATTTGGTTTGATTCAGATTTTTCATTTTGTTCTTAAATAATATTTAGTGAATAAAACTCAATAATAATTCACTTCGACATTGTTATTTACAAAATATTTTATTATTATTAATTATATCTACTAATTAAATTATTTACATATTATCTTATTATATTATTTATATATACATATATATATTATATATATGATATTATATATATTATATATGTCTATATATATATATATATATAGTCTGATATTTATAATTATGTATGATAGTATATATTTATATATATTAATAAGGGAATGTAGCAAAGGTTTTTATATTAAATCGTAATTATGTATTATCCTATATATATATTATATACTTATATATTTATGTCCGAATAAGGATATTCTTTGATCATTTCCTCTTCTACATATATTTTCTGAAGATCTTTTGCTTTTAAACTCTGCTTGTTTTCTTTCTATTTTTTTATATATAAATTACTTGCTAGTTTAAAAGACCACTTAATTTCTATACATTTATTCTCAGATCGCTTCAGTGAGTTGTGACTTTCAAAAGTGAGATATAATGGCTTTATTGAGTGTGCTCTATCTCTTTCTTTAAACACGGTCTTACTCCGGTCAACACTGCTCGGAGTGTTTAGTTGCGCTTTACAATATCAATAGCTTTGATTAAGGCGTTCTGCCATTAGCTTTATTTTATTATTGCCTTCTTTATTTCATATCTTCCTCAAACACTCTATTAATATTGATGGTCCTTCCCTGTAGTTGATTTCTATACGTCCTAGTGCACATCTTCGTAACATGTGCGGCCTTTGCCTTAGCAATTTATGATTTATATGTTTATAATTTTTCATTATTGTACTCTTTTTTTTCTGCATTACTTCTTATGTTACAACCTAGAACCTAACCTTTATTAATACTTTTCTCTATTTCATTTTGCGTCGCACTATGCTAATAAACATGCGATGCGGGATATAAATATTTAGAATGTCTTTTTTTGTTTTCCTAAGGGCACGTGTATAGGTAACCTGCCTCTGTCATTCATTATATTTGTAGATAGTTATGTTTTCAATGGACTTGGAAAAAAGCTTATTCAATTTATTTAAATCTTATCAAATAATCTTTATTTTCATAGTCCATTTCTGTCCAGTTGTTGAACTACTCGAGTTTAAGGTCCTGTCTATTTAATATTTTTTTGGATTCTCTTTCATGCTTCACACGATATCTTAAGAAGATAACATATTTTTTCTGAGTCTTTAAGAAGTGTATATGATTTTCGGGGTGCTTCCTTCTATGTACAGTTCAACATACATCATTTCCAACTCAAACGTCCATTTATTTTCCTCTTTATATTCTATTTCCTTATCTTGATTTTCCCGTTCTTGTTGGTGGTAGTATGTGTTATCTATCTTTGAATTCTGTAATGTTTTTCTAATTCTCAAATATTATTATGTGGATTCTATTATTCTTTCATTCTCATACATGAGATTACTCTAGACTCAATGAAAAATGTATTTTAACACTAAGAAACGAGCGTCTTATCTCCATTACAGCTGTCTCTACATATTTCATTAACATCTATTGCGCATATTACTCTCCCCTCTTGTTGAAGAGAGCTATAATTCTGACATCTTGCTTATATTCACGCATTAACTAGTTTCCAGGTGTTTTTGTTGACTCGAAACTCAGGAGAGATGATGAGATAGAATGAGAGAGATGAGATGATGAGAGAAGAGAGCAGAGAGAGAGCAGATGGTCAGGATTTGATCTCTGGTCCTGATTCTAAGTAGGTAGAGCAGAAGACGGCAAGAGAGAGTAAGAGAGTATGTAGAGAGAGCGAGAGAAGAGTGAGGGGCATAAGTTTATAATATAAAATAGCATGTATATTTTTAAGTTATATTTATAATTAGTAAAAGGGGCTATACACATTTTTAATTACCTTGCTTTCCTCACAATCCATTTTTTGGGACTTGCATAAGTTTCGAATCTGTTAACTACCGACTCTGTGAATATCTCTGGTTTAGCAAAAATCTTGCTAGGTTTTATATCTGTAAAGAGCACATTTTTAGCTCATCCTAGGATTTAATTTTTCATCATACCTAAATATCCAGGGATTCAACCTCCAACTATTTAAATGAATCTAATTCTAACTCGTTCTCAAAATATGAAACTGAAAGGTGGGTTATGTTCCTCAACAAACACCTCCTGCAACCATTCTCGCAATCTTAAATAGTTTATAGTTTATTTTATAGAGCTCATAAATTGTCTTACTCTTTTTACAATAATGATTTGTTTTCTATTCTGTACCTATAATAGAGCAGATTTTCAAAACGATTTTCAATATCTTATTGTTTCTTCAGAGACACATCTTTTCATGCGCATTCTGGAATCTTTCCATTTAGGGAATTTCAACGTCAGCATTTTGAATGGTTGGACTCATTTAATACTAATAGTAATGAATTTTTTTCCTCTAATTAACAGACTGAGTTTATGGGTTACTTTTGCTGTATTTTATTGACAATATTCTTGGAACTTATACTAGCGTTTTATGATCATATGTTTCAAACATTGTGATTTGTCTGTAGAATCATTAATCATGTCGGATAAGGTAATTTGGGACCGTAGGTCTTGCGTTAGTAAGGTGAATGAAAATTGTCTGATACTAAATTAATTGAAATTTGATACTTCACCACTAGTACCTAATCTCTATACTAACTGTTATGGGATTACTGTTTAGATAATATCTGCTCATAAAATAAGCTATTTGGTTTGATTAAATTTTTTGAACTTAACTTGCAAGGATGCATTCTGTGCCACTTTTTTCGTTTGCTTCTACTTATATTCATAGTTATTATATACTTATTGTATATTTAATACTAATGGAAATATTATAATTTTTAATATAGTATACTATTTTATAAATATATATATATATCTAGGTGATATTATATTTATATTTAATATCTATATATTAGTATATTTAGTTGACCAATGTAGGTAAGGTGCGACTTTATACGGGATAGCTTGCGTTTAATATCCATTAGTTAGGGATTAGCTTTATGAGGCTATTTAAGTGATCTAAGGTTGAGATAATCGATATGTTGTTATGGTATTAGAGCACATTACGATTATATAAAGTATAATATAATATAGATAATTATACATATTAATTAATTATATAGCTTAATATTATGATCATTATATTATATGGATATAATATTGATATTATTATATATATATTATGGTATACATATATATCCCTAGAAATGATTTTTAGTTTTTCCCCCCCCTCCCCGATGGGTATCGAGATAAGATATCGAGTATTTACTTCGAATTATTCATATAGGCTCAGGTACGAATAGGTGTCAATTTATGACCTATTATATATTTATATATAATTATAATTATATATAATATATTATATGTATATATATATTTTTTTTATATTAGTATATTATTATAATATATACTATACTTAGTATATATATATTCTAACTATATTTGTATATATATTAATATAGGATTTATAATATATATCAATTCATTTTTCTATTATAGTCGCACTATTCTGAGCTATATAGTATTATCTATAAACATAAATTAGAAAGGGAGAATTTCTCTCTTGCTGGCCAAAATCCCTACCATTTTCCCAAAATACCTTTTTGTCATTGCTTGTCTTAAGTAATATTCTCTCTAGATTAAATCAAATGTGAATTATCGATAAAATCTGCTCTAATGTTTATACTGGTGTATAAGTATGTTCACTCTTACAATTGGATTGATACATAATGTATATATTATATATATTACTATTATATTATATTTCCAGTTATATATATAATAATATTATATATATAATTATATATATATATATATAATATATATATATATATATTTATATAATATATTATATATATTATATATAATATAAATCATATATTATATTATTATTATATTATATTAAGTATATATTATATATATATAATATATTATATATATATTATATAAATATATAGTATATGATATATATATTATATTTATATATATATTATATATATATATTGATATTATTATATCTATTATATATTATAATTATATCTATATATATATATTATCAAATATTTATATATATATTATATTATATATATATTATTGATATATATTTATAATATTATATATATTATAATACTATTATATTATATATTATGTAGTAATATATTAATAAATTCATTATATATATACTATATATATATATACTAATAGTAATAAGTAGTGTTGAATATATGATTCTATAGATATATATAATATATATAATATATTATATTAACAATATATATATTATATATTATATATTATGATATATATTATATGATATTTCTTTTGACTATATATATTATATTATATAGTATGATATGATAAAGATATATGATAAGGAATATTATATATAGTATAGTATATATATTGATATATATTAAATAAGTGATATATATATATATATTATATATTACTAGGTATATATCAGTTATTTATATATATTATTATTATATATATAATATTAAATTCGATATATATATATAATTGAATTATATATATAGTATATATATATATCTTGAAAATTACCATATGTATAATATATAATATGATAATATATATGTATAATATAAGTAGGTTTGCACAAATGTTTTCACATGATTATATCGCATGGATGTGCATGTAACATTATATATATATTAGTATTATTAATATATATTTAATATATAATATGGAACTTGGAGTAATAATATATATTTAGTACTATAGATATTATAGTATAATGATAGGATGATATATCTGAACTAAAAGAGTCATATAATATATAGATGATGATTAGATGATTATAGTATATATATTAGATCATAATTACTATTATTATAATATATTATATATATATATAATGAAGTTAGATTATATAATAAAGAATCCCCATAATCTAACAGAGTAGATCGTAGAGTCGTCGCACTCAATCAAAATATTTCGGAGTCTGTGAGATTGCGTTGTAAAAGGTGGTCAAAGGGACATAATCGCTTATCCTGGCAACCAGCCTAGATGGTACACCACAGGGTATACCTGCACTACAACGTAAATACCGGCATAATTGGAGGCTGCTCTCCATTGACGTATCAGTAGGAAAGTGTGCTTGACTGGATCGTAAGAGTAACTGTTTCTTCCTCCCAAAGTCAACGAGTTTTTATGCTATAAAACAGTATTATAGCTACGTCGTTCATATAAATACCACGTGTTAAAACCTCGCATTTCAGTGAACAGCATATTCCGCGGATGGTCGCATTGCCTAATTAATTCGATCAATAACGACATTATTCGCATCCGTTTCCTCGTGGAAAACGGTTTCTGTTACCTCGACATGAAGAAGAGTCCGGCAGAACCTTGACCCATTTTGAACGTCACGGCTAAACTGGCGGAGCGTTCGGGCAAAGTGACTGCTCGCAGTTTCTGCCTACAAAAAGCCGTGCGTGCGAGACCGCATTCAGTAAACTCTCATAAGTTAGTACATAATGAGAAGGTGACCACTAAAGCGATTGCAGATGATACTGAATTTCGTCAGCATGATTACATGTGTATCGGCTAGTGTTACCAAAGGAAATTGAAGACACGACAGAATCAAAGAAAGCACATGGCCTACTGCAGATGGTCTTACGCTCATATGATTGACAATCGTGAATTACGACAGATGCTCTTGACCGTGGTTCTTCTTCAAAGATGAAGGTGGTTTTCATCTTAATGATACGTGAACCAGGCCAGAGAACGAAGCTCCTGAACTTTGTGTCTAATAGAAAGGCCAGAGAAATACCCCTGCGCTTTAAATCACTGACAGCTACCGCTCACATGCATCTAGTCAGATAAATTGGTGTGTGTGGTGCGTCTATATCATCTTCGTTTCGTAATAGTGAAGATCCCTTTTTTTAACGAGTAATCGAGGTAAACTTCTATTCACAATCGAAAATATCCATTTACAGCATCATAGTGTCCTTACAATAGGATAGAGGAATAAATAAAAAAAGAAGCCCCGCCAAAAGGACTGAGCGCGGGGTGCCACACGCCATAACTCATCAAGCATGGGCAATTCCTCCCTTCGACCCGCTGAGTTTTGGCGAGCGGCTCTCATACTCAACAAGGTATCGCCTCCTCACGGTTCACTGCCAATGTTACACCCCCCTCCAGATTTCTTTCTGTGTGGTTACTCTTAACTGCGAAAAGTTCTATCAAAAATAGCCCCAAACCCTGGGAGGAAACGAATGGGTAAATATTAACTATTACGGATTAGACAACATATCATTTGTATGTAACGTGCTGGCACAAGGGGGATCTCGTGAAAAATGTTAAATAAGAGTTCGGTATCCAGCATGCTTAACCTGAACCATGGAAGCATCTTTGAGATTCTGTGATGCTAAACCAATCTCAAATCCAAAGTACTAAAATTTTAAGTAGCTAAAGCTGGCATACGTCTCTATTGATAAAAAATATATTACATTATATTTCAAATGGCGTTCTAATTGTTTCAATTTCGATACGACTTCTCGATCACTCTGTATATATATTATTTACTATACTATATATATATATATTATTATTGATGATATAGTATTATATATGAATATTACATCATAATAATATATAATGTATATATATAAAAGTATGATATATTATATATAAGTATACTATATTGAGTGTCAAGATACATGCTTTAGAATAGAACCCGCAGCTCAATATATCGATAAAAATACACCTTCAGCAAGTGAGGTTCCTTTCACCATTACCAGATTAGCATCCCGACCCTCACAGGAGGGTGAAATAGCAGGTGTGTTAACGCCACTTTGGCCACGAATGGCAGAAAAGGAATACGCGACTAACTAAGGACTTGACCTGACATACTCATCCTTATTGTCTCCTTATCTTTTTAGCTCATCGTGGCCAGTGGTTAAACACACTTGCTCTTTCGTTTTCAAAGATCTGTCTCATTCATGTTTGATAAGAATCACTCAAGGAATATTTTTAATCAATAACATACTTGAGCTGCGGTTTTTATGTTAAAGCAGTATATTCAACAAATCAATCATAATAGATTATCATCCGGTTATGATTTTGCTCTGCTTACATTGCCTGCGGTTGCCTTTTAAACCGCACGCGGGTGTGAAGAGAGCGGGAGAAGGGCGAAGGCTTGATGCTGACCTAATGACCTGCATAAAGGCACTCCTTATTGTTCGCGTATCTTTTCAAGCTTCATACGTGGTCTAAGATGGTGATAAGACGCACTGCTATCACCGTAAGAATCACTCAAGTGAGTAATTTTGTATATTCAATATATAGTATATATTATTATATATATATATATATTAATATGTTAATATGTTTTCTAAAATATTTTGGAAAATAAAAATATTAAAATATTATATATATATAAATGATAATTATATATAATATTATATATATAGATTATATGAGGAACGATATTTCGTTTTAAAAGAAATCTTAGCCGTATAAATCACTTTAATTTTTTAAACATTAAATATGAAAAAATACTAAAAGAAAAATTGAAGAAAAATATATAAGACAGTTACGGCGACGGTTGTTATAGGAAGCTATATAAGATAATGCAGACACGGAAGAGCAGCATATGGGGTTGGAAAACGGGTGCAGTGCCTTGACGTGAGCATGCCGAGATTTTGACTAAGTAATTTCATTCGTCCGTTTAGTTTTCCTAAAACTAAGGTAAAAAATTATATATATTAACTTCATATATAAATAATATATATATTCCTTTATAAGATCTGTTCTTCTTATATTTATTTCAAGAAAGAACAAGTTTAAATATATTAATGAGTGCTTTGAAATTTTATAACACAAAAAGGTTCCTAAGATTTTCTTTTTAAAATGTTGAAGAATTCACTTGCATCCCTCCAACTGAAATCATCTATTTCGCAATTACTGCTGATAGATCTTTTCTACATATCCAAAGAATCAGATAAATGTGCCAAATAAATAATAATAATAATAATAATTATTATTATTATTGTTATTTATTCATTATTATTATTATAATTATTATTTATTATTATTATATTATTATATTATTTATTATTAAAATATTAATTTAATATTAATATTAATATTATTGTTAATTATCATTATCATTATATCATATCATTATCTCTAAATTATTAATTATTATCAATTGTCAATTATCAAATATTATTAATTATATTATTATTAATTATTAATTAATTATTATTATTATTATTATTATTATTATTATTATTATTATAGTTATTATATTACTATTATTATTATTATTATATTATTATTTTTAGTTTAAATTTGTTATTTTTTCAATAAATCTTATTTACTTAATCAACGTAATTTGCATTTATTTATTTACTTATTAACTTTTTTATTATATTTATTTTGTATCTCCTTTCTTTGCTTTGCTCCCTAGAGTCTTCAAGCGCGAATTTTAACACACTTTTGAGGCGGTCTCCTTTTTGCATTCTCAAGAGACGAATTTGCTTTTAAATGTCTTTTTAATGGTTTAACTCAATTATTTTACTCTCCGTGGTATTCAAGAACAGGTCACATTTTTATGGTTTTGCCAGACTTTTTGTGGTTTTATTCATTAGAATAGAGTTCCGGTTTTCTTTGACTCATTTAACTTTTAACATTTTATTAAGGAAATTGTGTGGTCGCTGAAGAGGTCTCTGAAGAGCCGAAAAACTTAAAAATATTAATGAAGGCTGGATTCGCAGGCTTAGGATATATGAATCGGACTCTGGAGAATCAGGTTGGCTTATCAAACAGAGAAAGAGAAGAAAATAATGAAGAGAAAAGAACAAGTGAAGTGGGTAATCAGAAGAGGCTATAAGATATTTACCTAACAAAGCGTGGATTCCAGGTTCGCTAGACTGGTCGGGTGGGAGAGAATTGTGGAGCTTATTCGTCTCCTTGAGCGTTGGGTATCGTCCTGCTCGGGACGTTATTTAAGTACACCCCCTCCTTGATTAGGGCTATAACCCTTGAGCGGTGGTGTTTATCTCTGTAAGCAAAAAAAGTGACAGAAAACAGATCACTAATCAAAAGCAGAAAAATAAGTTGGAGTTGAAATCTTAGAGGAATGCGTCTTCAACATTGCTGATACGAAACATTTGAAGGGAAAGAAATCAGTAGGGTAGAGTTTGGAATGGTGTAATAAGTCAAAGCTATCTTCCGGGACCTATCGAAAGATTTCGATATGTCCAGCGAAACTCCAAAACGTTCATCGAAATGGCGTGACATGCCGCCATTCTTTAATGGTTAAAAGCGTTTTTCAATAGGGTTATTCTAACCTTTTTCGTTTTTAATTTTGCATATCTTTTAATATTTATTATGTATATGATTCATTGTTTACTTCCAAAAGGGTAAATAAAAAATAAAGAGAATTTTAAATTATAAATTATAAAATTTTGCAAAAATAGATCGTTTCTATAATTTAATCGTGCTGAGCACGAGTAGCACGATGTAGAGTCACCCTCTTGATATATATATATATATATATATATAATATATTATATATATATATATATATATATATATATATTATATTTAGTTATAAATATATATTATAGAATATATATATATATTATACTATATTTAAATATATATTTATATATATATATGAATGCTACTGAACCATTGAATTTAAAATGTAAGCTATATTAAGACGGAACATGTGTTATGTTTTAATAAGTATTAAGAGATTAGCGAGTACAATACCAATACAATTCCATTAAATATAATATATTGAAATATTTGATACTTTCTTTCTTTTCTTGGATCAGAGGTCATAAGAGACGAGACCTCTGTAGAATTTAGCAGCGTTTTGTGACGCCAAATAAAACAGCGATTATAAAGGCGAATCCGCAACTTCGCTCCTTAAGACCAAATAGAATTTGCTTTAATCGATTTTTAAAATGAAAAGTTGGAGTTGCTGAAAGGAAATAAATCTTTAAAATAAATTCCAAAAACAAAGTTTAAGTAAAAGTATGATGGAAAGAATTTAAAATGCACCGGTCTTAATATTTTACAGGTTGACAGTGACTTTGCACATCAACATACATAGATAGACTGTTGCGATATAGCAACAACGTACACTTCCACTTGTCCAATGAACACGCTGCACACTACACGAGAACACACAACTGACAAAAAGAGCCAACACACGTACCGTGTCTAAGCCCACCAGCGTCTTCGGACCCACAACCATACAACGCAGAGAGAGAGAAAGAAGAGAGCAGAAGAGAAGAGAGAGAAAAAGGAGAGAGAGGAGAAGAAGAGAGAGGCGAGAAGAGAGAGACGAGAGGCAGCGAGCGATCTGCCACGTGCACAATTATGCACAGAAAAACGATACACACACACCTTTAATAATAAGAAAATTAAACATATTTTCAAATATATATTAAGCTAAAATTAAATTATTATTTTGCGTAAACAATTTACTACACAATCGATATACACTGTCTGGGTGAGAAATGTTTGATCATTGCAAACACTGGCCTTGGATACGAATCTCCACAGTTTTTGACTTCGGAAACAGGTAAGTTAAGATAAATAAAGTAAAGTATATAATATATATATAATACTATATATAGTATTAAGTATATATATAGTAATCTGATATATATATTATTATATATTATATATATATTATATAGATATTATATATATACTATATGATATTATATATAATATTATATATATATGATAATAGATATTATATATATTAGTTGGGGATAAGTCAATATATTAAATATATATTATTTGATTTTTCATGGTCGCCTGTTATTTAAGGCAGTCTTCAAGATTTCTAACCCTATTGGCCTAAAGGTCTAACAGAGTGCGTATACTAATAATATTAAATTCATGTTTGTTATTTGTCTGTCAGCCTGCGTTCATACAGCGATTGCAGATATTGAATCGTGGCTCACTAAATTGTTTTTGTATGGCCTACTATAAACGTCCCAGAATAAACGGAATTAACAGTACCTCCTCTCTTTGTGCTGGCATTGTCTAAAACCTTGTACTTCTGTATTACCAATCATGTGCGTAACTGGCGGGATTTCACAAATGTTTAACTAACTAAGCCAATGCCTTTCCTCTCTGTTAACTACCGTACAGATTAATCGCCTGAATCTATTCACTGTTTTTCTCATGCCCTCTGTAAAGACATCTCGAACAAGCGTTAATGTGCAGCCCTCATTAGAGAGTAGAAGCTAGCGCAGATCGACCCTTTAGGAGGTTTGGCCTGTTGATTTGGGAATTTCCCGGAACTTAACAATTACTATACCGCCTTTGCGAGTTAAACTCAGATAATATTATTATATGATAGCTGTATATATATACTACTAATGTAGTAAAATATATATATATATATAGATATATATATAATTATATAGCATATATGAATTATATATCTAAAGTATAAGAAGTAATCTTATATAATATATTAATAGATATAATATATAAAAAAATTAAATTGAATATTTTAAGAATTAATAGGTACCACGGAAACTAAACATGAAAATTATAATGTTGTTTCATTTCTGTTAAAACTTCATTCCACCAAATTTGAACCATATATGGTCCTTATAACTCGCAATGTCAGAACGCGTGTCACTCGTAAACTCGTGTTCATCTGTTAAGTGGAACAGAGGAGAGTCTTATCGAAAAAGAGATGAATGTACTATGGCAAAATAAATAGACTGAAATTCTGAATGTCTAATTGCGACCGATTTTAGCAATCGATTTTTAAATATATTTTATTTGTAAATTACTTCCTAGTATCATAACTTATTAATTTATCAAGGGTGTTATATTATGTTAAACATGATCTATATTTTTACAAAAAAGTTTTAATAAGGTAGAATAAAGAAAATTTTCCTAATCACTTTTTATGATTAGGAGGATGGTAACGACAATTTATCTAGATGGGGATACAACCTATCAAGGCTCACATATCTCTTATTTTACATTTGAAGTCTTATAGCGTCAACGTAAAATAACTAACGCATGTTGCTATGAGATATTTGCAATTGATGAAAATTTTAAGGCAATGTATGGAAAATTCTTTTCTCCTATTAAAGTTCTAAATTAGCAAGCACTTAGTGGGTCTGAAGTTATTAACTCTAAAAATAGGAAAGCAAATTCAGGTCAAAAATATTTTAATATTTAAGATATATTATAGTATGCTCCTTATGAAAGAAATGTCAAAGTGCAAAATCACATAATCAAGTCAATTAATTAACCATACCATACAATTTACGAATCTTTTCATTTATGATATATAAGAGAGAGAGAGGGAGAGAGAGAGAGAGAGAGAGGAGAGAGTGAGAGAGAGAAAGAGAGAGAGAGAGAGAGAGCCAGATGAGAGAATAATTATTATTTTTAAAATTTATATACGTGCAACCGCAAAATATAAGAATATTGAAGGAATTATGAAAAGTAGACACCGATATGAAGCAAAGATAAAAGCACATAAGAAGTATAGCTAAAAGAAAGTATGAAGAAATATAAACGGCAAAACCAAAGTTAAGGGAAAGAAAAAGTATAATAAATATGAAATGTACGAGCAGAGGAAAAAAAAGAACGGAGTGCAATTAAAAATCGTATCCATAACCTGCAAGACTTACAAGACCACCGATCTTTTCAGATTGGGGGGGCGGCGGGGGGGGTGACTCATGTGGATTGGAAGCGTTTGGACGCCTAAAATACAAAATGGCGCCTGT
>JABUQX010118081.1:22500-33156 GCA_015478945.1 Trachelipus rathkii
TATGAAATAAAACCAAACTCTCAGACATTTAATCTTATTTTAGCCTTTCTTCGTATACAAGGAGACTCCCTCAAGTTATTTTGTTTAACAACGAAAAATATTAGAACAAAGTTTTAGTCAGGGCTGCGGAGTCGGTATTTTTTTTTTTTTTTTTTTTGCCGGTTCCCATCATTTTCCGACTATGACTCCAACTCCCGCTCTGAAGCTTTAAAATACCCTGGCTCCGACTCTGGCTCCATCATTTTAAATTATGCAACTCGGGATGGAAACCCTTTTATTTTATAGTAAGAAAAATATATATATTTTTGTTCCGGCTCCAGCTCCACCCAAAAAATAACTTCGACTCCGGCTCCGGCTGACTCAAACCAAAATACGCGATTCCGGTTCCCGCCCTGAAATTTTAGTTACGAGCAGTTTAGGTGCCTTTGTACATTTAAATGGCGTGTGTGTGTGTGTGTGTGTGTGTGTGTGTGTGTGTGTGTGTGTGTGTGTGTGTGTGTGTGTGTGGGTGTGTGTGTGTGCGCGTATGTGTATATGTGTGTGTGTGTGTGTGTGTGTGTGTGTGTGAGGAGAGAGAGAGAGAGAGAGAGAGAGAGAGAGAGAGAGAGAGAGAGAGAGAGAGAGAGAGAGAGAGAGAGAGAGCATTAAGGGTTAATGCTTTAGCAATTTATTAATAATAAATTGATAATGAAACAAGTTTGTTTATATAATGGACGATTTTTAATTCTATATTTAATTAAAACCTTTAAATTTTTAATAAGAAATAATTCATTTCCGTTTCTTTCAGCTCAAAATTGACTTATATTATTAAAAGTTATCGATTTATATGTGTCCTTGCTTACACAGAGAAAACATTATTATAATCTCTAATATTATTTAATTTCCCAGACGTGTTTCTTAATTTGGACATCAATATATAAAAATATGTAATATATTTGTGAATAGAATAGTCTTTGTTTGCCTGCAGGAAATAAGCGAAGTGGAAAATTAAAAATTGTAGAACTGAATTGAATTAGTATTTATTGTCTCTTTGTTGTTACTTTAGATGTGATCTAAATAAAGAGTCTAATAACACTAAGAAATGGGTCATTGTGAATTTAACTTTGGATTCATATTTTTTATAATACTTGCTTCCCTTTGTGGAATAAAATGCATTGATATTAGACAAAAGAGGTGGCAATGGATTAATATTATTCAAAATATATACCATTATGTTTTGTTAATAGTTCAAATTGGACTCCTTCCAGTTGAATTACTTTGGCTTTTTCATAAAAATGAAGACTTTAATCCTTCAGATGCTATCAATTATATATTAGCTGGTGTTTTAAGTCGTCTTTCCTTCTGTCTTTGGGTCACCATGTATACTTTCGTAACTATTTACCCAAGGTTTCATTTTAATGCCTTATCAAAATTGGTGTCCAAAGTTTCACGCCTCAGGAACATATTCGTCATGCGGCTAACAACAAATTATTTCGTGATTCTTTTTTCATTTGTATTAGACATTGTTTCCTTAATTAATGCAATTTTATCGATAAATACAGCTACAACAACAGGGAAAGCTTTTTACAATATTTTTATGTTTTATAATTTTTATGGTAATTGTGTTCCCGCTATATTTTGCAACATATTTTTTTCTTTAGTGGAACAATTGCTTTCAATAGCAGAAGAACTTGAAAATGAATTATTAGCTCACGAAGTAAAAAAATCTTTGTTGCTTATGCCAAAGAAATTTAGATTAAACGTCTATCCAACGATTGAGAAGAAATATTATATAGATGAATTTAAAAATAAAATCTTCGCATTCTTAATTATCACTGAAGACGTTTTAAGTTACTTTCAAATGTCACTTGCACTTATTTTCTTAAATAATTTATTGTTTATAATAAAAGAAGTCACAAGAATTGCTACAACTTCAGATTACCAACTAATATATATTTACGCGATAAGCATTAATTCCCTACATATATGTGCAATCTCGTATATGTCTGATGTTATACATCACAAGGTAAGTAAGTAACATCTTAAAAACTAGTTTACATTTTTTAAATAACAATAAATTTATATGTTTAAAATTTAAACAAACCTACACACACATACACACACACACACACGCACACACACACACACCTACACACACACACACACACATATATATATATATATATATATATATATATATATATCTGATATATATATATATATATATATATATATATATATATATATATATATATATATTATATATCTTTTCATTCTCACCACATAAACCTCAATCCCGAGATCGAAGGAAACAACCTGGCAGAGATCAGACATGGTCAGGAAAGTATCTATGCATGGTTTTCTGACAAGTGTGTATTATTTGGTCTGGGACTCATTGAGAGATGGTGTGGAGGCTTCTGTTTCTGTGCAACGTAGTCAGAGTGTTTACCACCCACACTGGACGTGGTTCATCTATCACATGACATACTAATGCGAGAAGCATGAAAAGAGTGATTTGTTAATAGATTTTCTGTTGTATGTGTTGGCTATGTTGGTAGTGATGTGTGTGTGCATTAGAACCAGGTATCAACACTATGCCATCGGCTTTATATAATAAATAATACAGAGAATCTCCTACACAAACTGACAATTTTTTTTTTTTGTGTCCGTTCAAGTAACCGAGATAGGAACCCATAACTGAGAGGGAATCCGCGTTCTGAAGGCGAGCTTAAAAAGCTTCTTTAGCTCCAAAACTCCACATATATATATATATATATATATATATATATATATATATATATATATATATATATATATATATATATATATATATTATATATATATATATATATATATATATATATATATATATATATATATATATATATATATATATATATATATCAGTAACGTTGGAAACTTTGCTAACAGCCCGCTCACGAGTTCGTTAAATGGTGAACAATGTCTTATGTGTTTCGAACCCGCACCCTCGCAGTTAGTATGCCAAGCGATGGTACCACTAGAACCAACGAGGAGCTAAAGGAAATCTGTTTTTCTCTGAAAGATTACTATCTTCCCAGGAGAAAAAAAGGCAAGTCAATCTTGACAGTGACCTCTGTAGATCTCCCCTTACCCCACTCGGGTCAGACAAAGAGGTAACATCAATAACAAATTTAGAACATAACATATGCATAAGTTCGTAAAATAGTGTTAAGAACAAAAGTCACTGTCAAATTGACTTGCTTTACTCTCCTGGGAAAATAATAACTGAAGAAAATGATGCATTCTAACTTCTCATTAATCCCAATGTTGCTCAACATCTGCTACAATCTGGTCAAAGGCTATCAAAGGTTTATTGTTCTTCTATATATACTACCACTGCTCTATACCATATATATATATGCTATATACTCATATATATCTCTCTCTCTATATCTTCTATATACCTGCTCTCTCTCTCTGAGCCCAAAAGTACTTCTTTGATATCCATGAACTGACTGATAATGCTTGTAGCTCCTCTGTGGGTAGTAGTTACTAGGCTACATATCAGCTTTAACCAGATTTGTAATGCCAGTCTTGCACTACATCTGTCTATGTATGGGTATGTGTTCTAACCAGGGTTGTGGAGTCGGAGTCGCGTAGTCGGGGGTCGGTAGTTTGAAGAGCTGGGGTCGAATCAGGTGGCAATTTGAAAAGGGTGGAGTCGAGTCGGTAATTTTCAAAGGAGACATGGAGTCAGGTCAGTAATTTCAAGAGGTCAGGTCGGAGTCGGAGTTGGGTTGGTAAATTTGAAGGTGGAGTGGAGTCGGAGTCGAAAATTTTTGAACCGACTCCACAACCCTGGTTCTAACATCGTTCCCTTTTTGCAATACATCCTTTTTGTGGCTTATGGGCGTGTTTCTATCCTCGTTACGTTTTTTCGATGCAGGTTATTGAACAGCGGTAGGCTATCAAATTCTGTGTGAAGACGTAACAAGTCTGCCACTGAGACATTTGCGTCTTTAAACAGAAGCTTATGGGGATGCCGCTCTATCGAGAACTATGGTTTTTAAGTGGCACAAAGCTTTCAAAGAGGACCGAGAAAATGTTGAAGATGACACTGAATTATTGAAGACCAATCTCGTCAACAAACGATGAAAATATGGAAGTTAGAGCTGGAGAGAGACCGCTAGTTCAGTGTCAGAGTGATTGCAGAAGGAAACTGGATAAAATGAAGTTCATAAATTTTAACGAACCATTTTGCACATGCGAAAAATTTGTACAACGATGTCAGCTTTCTGTGGGGCAGAAAGCAGAGCAGAATCAAGGTGTCAATATTTACGCGAAGAGTCGAAATGGAATACAATTTTTTGGATAAAGTTATAACAGACTGATGAATCATGGGTTTTGGGGTACCTGAAAGCAAACGGCAAAGTGCGGAATGGCTCACAAAAATTCTCTCCCGAAGAAAGCACGTATGAGAAAATTCCAAGGTGGAAACACTGATTATTGTTTTTTCGACAGCCGTGGTATTGTGCACAAAGATTTGTACCTTCAGGACAGACAATTAATCATGTCTTTACAGAGATGTCTTGGAACGACTTCAGCAAGTTCAACGATCAGTACAGATAGTGCACGACGTTGGATGCTGCACCACCCCAATGCACGCCATCTCACTACACTGTACTCTCAATTATAGAATTTCTGGCGAAAAAAACATTCAAGTACTTCCACATCCTCCACACTGCCCAGATCTCCCTGCGATTTTCACCTCTTCCCTAAGTTGAAAATGAGTTGAAGGGTCATCATTTTTGGGACGATGAAAAACATAAAAAAATACTGTAACACATGAACTAAACACTTCAGGCTAGCTTCTGTTTACTGCTATGAACAGTGAAAGAACGTTGGAACCTCTGTATTACTACAAGGGTATGCCGAAGGAGATAACTTTTAATTTCAGGTAAGTCCAATACATAAATTAAATACATCAGTACACTTAATTTTGGGACATAACATGTATGTATATGTATATATATATATATATATATATATATATATATATATATATATATATATATATATATATAACTATACTATATATATATATATATATATATATATATATATATATATATATATATATATATATATATATATATGGAGAGAGAGAGAGAGAGAGAAAAGGTAATAGGTATAATTGCTTAATAATAATAATAAATTACTTATGAAACGCGTCTATTTATTTATTTTATTTGTTTGTAAAGACAATACAAATAATTCGGACATTTAATTTTCAACATTTAATTAAAGCCTTGGTATTTTTATTAAATAAAATTAATCGCCATTTCTTTCAGCTCAAAGTTGACGTTTTCTCACTTACAGTAATTAAAAGGTATCGATTTATACAAGTATCTTTATTTCGATTTATTTAAGTATCTTTATTTACAGAGTGAAAACATTATTAAACTTTCTCATGTGAATTCATTTAATAGATGTGATCCTTAATTAATTTCTGAAACTAAATATATTAAAAAATATGTGAATAAAATACTCTTTGCTTATTTGCAAGAAAATAAGCGAAGTGGAAAGTACAAAAAAGCAGTGTACTACTTACTGATGGTTTCTATTAAGCTATTTTAGAAGTTGCTTTACTGATAAGTTCCATTACACTAACAAATGGGTCATTGTCAAACTAATTTTGGATTAAATTTTTTTATAATACTGGGTTCCCTTATTGGAATTAAAGGAATTCACATTAGACAGAAAAGGTGGCAATGGATTAATATTATTCAAAATATGTACCATCACGTTCTGTTAGTGGTTGAAATTGGGCTTCTGCCTATGCAATTATCTTGGCTTTTTCATACCGACAAACATATTAACTTTAACTCTTCAGACACTATCAATTATTTGTTAACTAGTGTTTTAAGTCGTTTTTCCGTCTGGCTTTGGATAATCATTAATACTTTCATTACTATTTACACCAGGTTTTATTTCAATGCCTTATCAAAACTGGTGTCCAAAGTTTCACATCTCAGGAACATATTCGCCAGGAGATTAAGGACAAATTATTTTGTGTTTCTCTTTTCATTTGGATTAAACATTTCTTTCTTAATTATTCCAATTTTAGAAGTATATACACCTTCAATACCAATGAAAGCTCTTCGCAATATTTTTATGTTTTATAAAATATATGGTAATTGTGTTCCCGTTATATTTTGCAATATATTTTTTTCTTTGGTGGAACAATTGCTTTCAATAGCAGAAGAACTTGAAAACGAACTATTAGCTCACGAAGTTAAAAAATCTTTGTTGCTTATGCCAAAGAAATTTAGATTAACCATCCATCCAACAATTGAGAAGAAATATTATATAGATGAATTTAAAAATAAACTCTTCGCTTTTCTATCTATCACTGAGGAAGTTTTAAGTTACTTTCAAATGGCACTTTCACTTATTTTCTTAAATAATTTATTATTTATAATAAAAGAAGTCACAAGAATTGCTACAACTTCAGATTACCAACTAACATATATTTACGCCATAAGCATTAATTCCCTACAGATATGTGCAATTTCGTATATATCTGATGCTATACATCACAAGGTAAGTAAGTAACATCGTAAAAGCTAATTTAAATTTTTTAAAATAACACAATTATTATGTTTACAATCTGAACACACACACACACACACACACCCATATATATATATACACATAATATATATATATATATATATATATATATATATATATATATATATATATATATATATATATATATTATATATATATATAATATATATAAATATATATATATATATATATATATATATATATATACATGTTGCATAACTAGCTAGCAAATACTAAAGCAAACTGCCCGTATAAATTGTCTGTTGATTTCACTGATCAGCTGCTTTTCAGTCGTGACAAAATACCATATTGGTTTGATCACTTTCGTGTTAGCCTTCGCGATCGCTTATTCTCAGCAAATGGTTGAGAATTAAAAAACACACCAAAGGGAGACCAGTGTCACGAGAACTAGGAAGCTGCGCTGTCAGCGTGAACAGTCACTCGTGCAAACTTGCTCTTTGGTTGTTCGCTTTGTGATGGCAAGGTAAAAATAATGCAAGTGGAGTTGTTTTCTTTGATTTTATAAATGTTGAAAATCATCTGATTAGCAAACTTATTAAACTTTTTCGCGGGACGATCGCTTTGGTATGTTCTAACTAGTTCTGCAACAGTTCGTATTCTCTTTGGTTTGTTTAAGCGAACAACCTAAAAGAAACTTTGCTCACGTGACCGCTCATGCTGACCGTTCAACCTCCTAGTTGGGGCGAATTGTTCGAGAACTGTTCCCACTTTGTTGTGTGTGTTTTTTCTTTTTTTTTACTTTAGTTTTTATCTCTCAGTCATGTGTTGGGTTGTTTGCTTTCCCTCTCGCTTTAGAGATCGTTCTGGTTTGAGTATGTCTTTATAGGTTAGTAAGTTTCTCAAATGTTTAAAAATACTTTTCTGTTTTCACAGTTTGAAAATTTATTAAATATAAAAACAATATTTTGGGACCTTTCCCAATCGAAGCAGGATTTTTTTTTTTTTTTTTTTTTTTTCCAAAAAGGTTGAAACCAAATTATTTAACCTCACTTAAGAATTATCAAGCATTATAATATCTAATATCCTAACATCGTAAACGGTTATCTCCCTGAGAAAGTAATAATAGGAATTGTCACTCACGAAACTTATTCTGGCAATTATAAAAAGTCAGCCTTTAAATTCTCACCTTCAGGCTTACAGCGTCTTAGTTTGCAAGTAAATGGTCAACCATTCGAACGTGAATATGAAATGTTATACAATGGTTCACAATCTCATTGTTCAAGACCTTTTTGCGATTTAATAGCCAAGACTGTATTGCGCAACGATAATGGAACAGGTCTAGATCTCGAAATATACGTTGAACTGTAATTTGTACGCATACGATCTAACAACCGACCCTTTACTTGTAAATCTTCCCACTTAAACGCAATCAAGCAAGGAACAGTAGGAACTATTTCTTTCATTTGCAAAGTCTCTAAGCCTTCCTATCACTGTGCTGGTTTATTTAGAACATTCAAAACTTTTAGAGATTGATCGTTTGTGGTACATAATATTTTATTATTAAATATGGATGAGGATGAAATAAAAAGTGTATTTAAAAAAGAATCCAGATTTGCAGGCATTTTCTCGAGCGACGAACTTCCTCCGATGAAATTAAAAAAGGGAAATATTTGCGTGTTCAACACTTCGCTGAGAATTGTTGCTGATCATGGACATTTAGTTGTTATATATAGGGATAACAATGATAATGCATTTCTACTTGATTAACTGCATCAATCTTTTATTTAAAATGCACGTTATGCCATTTCATTTTCAAAAAAATAATTGTTTACATTTTGTGAAAACTTTATCTTTCCCTGTACAGCCCCTTATTCAAAATTATGTGGCGTCTATAGCCTTTATTTCTTAAAATGGTTTTTAATAATGTTAGCTTTAATAAACTTGTAAATATTTTTAGCCATGAAAACTTATATGTCAATGATTTTATCGTTGCTAACGCTGTTTTAAACACTTTAATATATATATATATATATATATATATATATATATATATATATATATATATATATATATATATATATATATATATATATATATATATATAATATATTTATATATGCTTATATATATATAATATATACTATGAAGTGAAGTGAAGGCGGCCTTGTAGTGATCTCTTCTACTTGCTCCTCCACTTCACGGGTAGTAAGCAGTTGATACACTTTCTTGAAGACTTTCTTGTAGGATATTAAAACTCAGTTTTGGATTGAATAGAATATCTTATTGAAATCACATTTTTATTATATTTACCAGCTTCGCTGACATGCAGTTATTTGCAATACTATAATTACAGAAATTGATTAAACTTGAACATCTTACTACCCTGCAGCTAAATTCAATTTCAATATCAATTTTATTTTTAAAACACGCGCTAAAACCAAAATTATTGGAGCCAGAAACAAGAAATTAATTTCAACCAAAATACAAGTATTTACATAAATATATAAAATATAAAATGCTATAGAATATCATATAATAGAATTTACATTATTTAGAACATTATTGCAATAAAAAAAACACATGTAAAGAACTTTAAAACAAAACTGCATTTTCTGCTCCGAAAAATTGCTAAAAAAATGAAAATCCTACAATCAGTTTTCTTAATCCTCGTATTTTACAGACAATATATTTTTTTTGGTTACTATTCTAAACATTTATTTTTGAACAAATATGAACATAACAAGTATTATATAATACTTTGCGCCCGAAAACGCAGAGCGTTTTAATCACTAAATTTTATATGCTAAAATCACTGAATTAAGTACTAAATATTATTTAAATATAATCACGTTGAAATAATAATTGTTAAATTTAAACTATAAAATGCACTTTTGTTCCTGTTGATCAGTAGGTGAAGTGACCATCTGTAAAGGCGAATCAACCACCGATTGAGGAGCCATCCTTGAAGGTGAATCAACATCCGTGAAGGTGAATCCACATCCGATTGGAAAACCATCCGTGAGAAATGTATGAATTTGCGTGTTGAATTCTCTGGTGCAATTTTGAAGGAAGTATTATGAATCATAGGGAAAAATACAGCTTGAATGAAGATAATACAGTGATAGTGGTATGAGGTCCTCCATTGTAGTAAGCATATCACTATACTGAAACTGACTCTTCTCCATTCTTCCAAGAAAACCAATACATATATAGTAACAGTGGTATGTGGTTCTCCTTGTATTGTACGTACTACAAAATATATACTGATGAAGAATCATTTTTTCAGGTTATCCATCCATATATGGAAGCAGTGGTATGATTTGCCAATTAATGTAGACGTAATACCATACATGGATGAATCTTTCTTCTATTTTAAACAGAGCTGAAGAAACAATAATGGAAGTTCATCTGAAGTAATCTGTGAGTCCTCACGTAAAGATAGTAGTTAGTTATCTTAGTGTCGACGGAAAAAGTCACGTTAAACTGAGCTTGGTACCTGGGTATTAACTGTGTAACCGATGTTCCTATCTCCACCGATCTGTGTTTTGCTGTTAAGTTTCTTTGTCATTATGGCATCTTGAAATTGGTTTGTGTCGACCGAAACAGCCATGTTAAACTGAAGGTGGAAAACCTGGGATTAACGGTATGACTTGTTCTAGTCTTCACCAGTTTTTGAATGCTATTATGTTATGTATTATCACCTCGAACATCTCTCTCTCTCTCTCTCTCTCTCTCTCTCTCTCTCTCTCTCTCTCTCTCTCTCTCTCTCTCTCTCTCTCTCTCTCTCTCTCTCTCTCTCTCTCTCTCTCTCTCTCACACACACACACATATAATTATATATATATATATATATATATATATATATATATATATATATATATATATATATATATATATATATATATAAATATATATATATATATATATATATATATATATATAGATATATATATATATATATATATATATATATATATATATATATATATATATATCAGCAAACTGCTGGAGAATTCAGCCAGTCAAAGTTCTCTCTCTCTCTCTCTATATCTCTATATATATATATATATGTAATATATATATCTTATATAATATATAAAA
>JABUQX010118082.1:0-12500 GCA_015478945.1 Trachelipus rathkii
CTTGAGAATAAAGTAACTGTAAATATAAACTAGTATATAATGTTATATTATCTATCGTAATTATTTTTTCTCCCCTTAAAAAAGAATAAAAAATCATATTATATTTAAGATTCATCCTAATAGTTTAAATTAAAATTCTCTGAATTGAATACATATGAGCCTTGAGTAACAGACATATATAATACATAATTTATATTAATATTCAAAACAGTAATTTTATTAATATAATTGAAATATTAATACTATATATATAGTATATAATTGTTAAATTAAAATATAATTAATACTATATATTATATGATATATATAATTATAATATAAGTTTATATATATTAATATTATTAATATATATTATATATTATTAATTAGTATTATTATTATATGAATATTATTAATATATAATTAAATATATATATATAGTATTATATATATACTTATATAAATGTAATATATTTTATATATATAATTAATACATACATATTATATATTAAATATATATATATATATATATTATATATTATATATAGTATGTTATATATAATAAATTATATATTATATATATATGATATATTATATAATATAATATATAATATAATAGGTATATTATATATATATATCTAGAGTATAGTATTATTAGTAGTAATATTAGTATTAATAATATTAATTAAACTATATAATATAAAATAGTATATAATTAATATTATTATTATATAATATATATATATAACGTGTATATATATATAATATCTATTAAATATATATATATAATATACTCTATTTATTATATAATATATAAATAATTAATAATATATATATATAGTTATAATATATATATATATAATAATAATATACTATATAAAGTGATATATATATTAATATATATATAAAAATATGATTAATATAGTATATACATATATATGATACTATATATATTAAATTATAGTATATATTAATATATATATATATATATAGTATATATATATATTATTATATATATATATAGTTAAAGTAAATTACATATAACTAAATTATTATAATAATTATATTAAATATAATATATATTATTAATATATCATTATTAGATATATAAAGTTATATTTAAATATATATATTATTATTTAAATATGATAAGTAATATATAATATAAGTATATATGAATATTTATATATATATTTAAGTATATATATTAATTACTTAAATATATATTTATATATTATCTATATTTTATAATCATTTTATAATGATGTTATTTACTTAATATTAAGTATATAATATTAGATTATATAACTATTAATAGTTATATATAATACAGTATGATATACTAGTATATTAAATAATATATTAATATATAATAGTATTATAATATTATTAAATATATTTATAATTAAAATATATATCTATATAATATATATTATTTATATATATATTATATTATATATATATATAATACTACTTATACTACCAGTAAGTAGGCGTGAGTAGCAGGCAAGGTGTATTATGGTGTTATTTTATACGGGTATACTATAGTAATAATGTTCGATATATTTATATATATAATATATATAATTGTCGTTTTCTTCCTAGACTTTTAAAAATAATTTTCTTTTGAAATTATAGCAAATTAAATATAAATTTAATTCCAAGCAATATTGTTCTTTAAAATAAAACCATCAATAAAATCCTCCTTTAACGATGTCCTTAGATCCCGTTTTTATTATTTTAAAAGCAGAAAATAAGCTCTCTCCATTCACCTGAATAGGAGGCAAAGCTGTAATTGGGCAAGCGGCATCTTGCAAAATTTTAGGATAGCAGTTGATTGCCTCTTTAACTGATAACTTTGATTTCCGGTCGATTTTCATTATTCATCTACTACTTTGGAAATTCTAACCTTTTATTTTTCCTAAAGAAGATATTTAGGATTGAATTGTCTTTTCTAGTAGCATTGTCCTTTTTAGTTTTTTTCAGAATCGCATTTTTCGTGATCTCCAATTTTTCCCATTATCTGCAAATTGACTTCTTCCAGTCTTCATACTGACAAAATCTCTAACAAGGGAGGATCCTGAAAACTGTTGAACTATCTACTCCGGCCCAGATTTCTGTTCGATAGCGTTATTCATTTTAAGTCCTTATTCGCAAAGAACAATCCTAGCTTTAAATATCAGATTTCAGTTCTGGGAAAGATTTCTAAACAAGTTGTCGAACAAAAATATTTTTTTCAGGTTAACATCTTTCCCTTCTTTTCATGGAATTTAATTTGTGATTTGCTAAAATCCGTTTTCTATAAACATTTTCCTGGCAAGTCAAGTCTTCTGATCTGAATCTTTTTGTTGTAAAGTATACGGGTTGTTTTTAATAAATCTTCGAGGTGTTGTCGATTTGTATCCACTGCTTTGACTGTCGGAGAGAGAAAGTTAAGGAAGGACCGGCAGCCATCATACTACTAACTATAATCTTTAGTCTGCCGAACGCCTTTAGACTTTAAGAGCCATATACATGTACTTCCCAGTGTCTTGTCTCGGATCTTGAACCTACAGATTGCCCGAGCTATATTGATGCAGGCTGTGATTATCTTGTAAGAACTGTCCATTTAATTTGGGGTACGGCTGCTACTTTTGCTAATTCTGTCTCGCCCTGCCTATAAGATTTGCTCTATTGAGTATTGCGAAGACCATCACGCACTGCTACTGTAAAGTATGAACTCCACATACATCTCATGTGTGCAATGTAACGTTATCGGAACATAGTCTTTTTCATAGTTTTATCAAAGTTCATCTGCGGAAACAACTATTACTTCTTCGTTTGACATTCAATAAAATCAGTACAACATTTATCTCATTTGCCACTTCCTCACGCCTCATTTCCGTATCTATTTTTCCATCGTACTGAACATTTTGATGCGTTATCCGTAACTAAGCTAAATACTTGTCTCTAGTTTATTTCTAATTCTTTAATTCGTAAATCTTAATTCTTGAAATATATTCGTTTTTATCCTAAGCATTGTTTCTCGTTTACTTCTTTTACTGCTACCGTTTTAGAAATATTGTTTTTTATCTTCGTCCACATACATAAAATTATTGACAAAATACTTTAGCTTTGCCCATGTGTAAGTAGCCATTTTTAAATGCACAAAGCGTCCCTTATGCAATTTTTAAGCTTATTTTTTTGTTTTATTTTTTCTTTCTAGAACTATTTTTACAAATATTTTTCAGTCTAAATATTTTCCCAGTTTCTAAGTCATGGCTCTACACCGAGGTTTAAATCCTGCGTTATGCAAAGAAAACTAATGGGTTACTATATCTTTAACAACCATTATAACAAGTATCGTATTTTGAATTTTTCAACTTAACATGAGACAGAACAGTTTATGCAACTGAAAAGTTTCCACTTTAGTCTCGAGTTTTTGTTAAATTAAATGGTTTCTCCTGATTAACCGTTCGCCTTCACCTTCTTTTAAACAATTGCCAGCAATGTCTGGCATGATAGCGTTTAAATGTCGCATTAAGTTTAAAGGATCCAATAGATGTATGTGACCCCATGAGTATCTGGTAGTTAGGTAGACTCTTTGTGCATGATCGAACTGACTGTTTTCCCATCAACTGGTGTTAACTATTTCATATTGACAATGAAAGTATTTTTATCATCAGAGTGATATATATTCAAATACATGAGGTGTTTTCGAATTTTGGTTTAGTTGACATGATTTTTCTAAGGATATAAACTTAATTATTAAAGTTATCTATAGAAGTACGAACTTTTATTATTGAGAATAATAAATTATACAATAATTATATGTCACAAAAGACGAATATTTATAATACTATATATATATATATATAGATTTAATATATAATTAATAATATATATATAACATATATTATATATATATATTAATATATATATATATATAAATATATATATATATATCATATATATATATATTATAAATATAAATATATAATTAAACCATATGTAATAAATTAATAATTACTTAATTTTGTATTTGCTGAGCCGGAGCAGCCTCTTTTTTTGCGGCTCCGAACCTCCGGCTCCGGCTCCGGGTCCCCCTAAAATTTCGCCTCCACATCCGGCTCCGGCTCCGGCTCCAGATCCCAAAAAATTGTCGCCTCCGGCTCCGGCTCCGGTCCTTCAAAAAGTTTCGCCTCCGGCTCCGGCTCCGGCTCCACCCAAAACCTTGCGGCTCCGCGGCTCCCGGCTCCGGCTCCGGCCCGCAGCCCTGCCAGAGTATATAAGGGGAATCAATTGTTTAAAACACCTCATATATAGGGCTTATAAGTTGGTGCTCGGATTGGGAATCTTTTGATGTTGAAGTTCAAAGAATTAAACAGAACCTGATAAACTGTAACCACCCTTTAAATTTAACGGAAAAAATAATAAACAAAACCATCAACAAACTCTATATAACAACAGGACATACGAACAATAATCTCTGAAAAGTATAAATTTTATTTTAAAAACTTCAAAATGCAAAAGACTTTCGATAAAAGAGAAACAAAATCCATACGCGCATTATTAAACGCCCAAGTAATCTACAGTAACTCAAAAATCACAGTTAAATTCTATACCACAAAACAAGGAAAACTTTCTTCCTGCTTCTCTACTAAGGATACCCTTTAAGTTAATCACCCATGGCGTGTACCAATGTGCATGTCCCGAGTCTCACTGTACGTCGACCGTATATTGGTATATCACGATTAATACGATTAACAGATAGGGCTACAAGCAACCTTTAAACCCCAGTAAAATATACGAACATCTATTCACTGAGCACAACAAGATAACTGTACCTGATATTTCAAAATCAATTTAAAATTTTAAACTCCTCATGTGAAGCCCCAAAACTGAAAATAGCTGAGGTGCTTTATTTCATAAAACATTAAAACCAGACATTAACATAAATTTCAAGTATTTTCCCTTAAGTTAAATAAAAAATTAAACGCTAAATTTTAAAAATCTAAAATCTCATTGACTAATTTAAATTTTTTTATATTAAAATATTACCAACAATGAACATTCTACCTAGGGACACCAAAGCTAAGAAGTCCAGTTACGGACAAACCGTCGGGACTTAAATAAATTTAAATATGCCTCTTACTTTCTTTGCAAATTATTTTCTCGCCGATTATATTAAGGAAATAAAATGAATATCAGAAGAAAATTTTAGGGAGTTAGAAGCAAAAAGTAAAACTTATATAGTATTGATTATTAATTATTATATTATTATTATTATTATATTATTATTTTTATTATTATTATTAATTATTATTATTATTATTATTATATTTATTATTATTATTATTTATATTAATTGAATTATTATTAATTATTATTATTTTTATTATATTATTATCTACAACATTTCAATTTTTCTATTTAAACATGACTATTTTCGGCATCATCATCTTTTATTCCTCACATTATCATTATCATATTATTAATTATTATTATTCTTATTCTTATTCTATTCTTATTCTTATTCTATTCTTAGTCTTATTCTTATTGCTTATTCTTATTATTATTATATTATTATTATTATTATATATTATTAATTATATTATTATATTATTATTATTATTATTATTATTAGTAATATTTATTATATCTTTATTTTTAATCAGTTACATTAAATATTATTTTCATTATATGTATTATTATTATTATTAATATATAATTATTATTATTATTAATTATTATTAATATATTATTATTATTATTATTATTATCATTATTATTATAATCTATCATCATAATTATTATTATTATTATCTTCATTATCATTATTATTACTATTATTATTAATATTATCTTCATTATTATTATTATTATTATTATTATTATTATTATTATTATTATTATTATTATTATTATTATTATTATATTATGTATATTATTATTATTATTCATTATTATTATTATTATTAATTATTATTATTATTATTATTAATGATAATTTGTAATTAAAATTCACGATGATTTTCATTAATTATTATCTTATTATTCAATATTATATTCATTCTTAAATATTGATCTTATTAATTAGTATTAATTGTATTAATTATATGTATTATTATTATGATTATTATATTATATTATTATTATTGGTTATTGTTTATTGTTATTGTTATTGTTATTGTTATTGTTATTGTTATTATTATTATTATTATTATTATTATTATTATTATTATTATTATTATTATTATTATTATTATTATTATTATTATTTTATTTTTATTATTATTATTATTATTTATTAATTATTATTAATTATTATTATTATTTTTATTATATTTTTGGGAAAAGTTTGTAATTTATATTTTTATTATTTCTCCTAAATATGCTTTCTTAAATGATTTTTCCTTATTTATTTTTATACTTGTAGTTTATTAATTTATTTATGTGTTCTTTAACCTTTTCTCTAATTATTCTGTTATTAATTTTAATTAATTAATTTAATTAATTATATTGAATGAATATATTAATTAATCTGATAAATCTATTAATTAGTTTTATGCATAAGATAAATGTAAAATAATAAACTGATGATAAAATGAAAAATTTAGGTAAATAATATATATTATATATAGTATATATATATATATATACTATATATATAGTATATTATATATATATATAAAAATATTTATTATATATATATATATATATATATATATATATATATATATATATATATATATATATATATATATATATATATATATATATATATATATATTTCAGGTAATTTTGATATTTCAATACAGGTGAAATAAAAATTTAAATAATTATACAGAAACGAAGTTAAAGATATTTTATTTCAATCTTGAAAGAAATATAATTAAGAAATTAGAAATATAAAGTTAATTGAAAGGTGTAAATTAGAAATTGCTTAAAAAAAATTGTAACTTGAGACAGTTCAAAAATAGTAATTAAAGTTTTATAAAGCATTATTGAAAAAAAAGTAATAATTATGCTATAATGAATAAAAACGTAACCAATCAACCAATATTAATTTTATTGGCAAAATATTGAAGAATGAATAAATAATTATAAGGTCGTTTTAAGTTAATATCAATAATAATAATATTTAATTTATTCAATTTAAGTAATAAATACATTTTTATTCATGAATCAAAGAAAGCAAGATTTGACAAGGATCTATTTTCCATTCAAAAGGAATTTTACAAAGCTACTTTCTCGAGAAGCATCACTTTGCTTGTTCAATATACGCAAGTAAACTAATTTTAAAATACATGCTGCGTCCGTCTAAGTAATGTAAGTCTCTATGTATGGGCGTAGGCTGATCCTTTTGAAGTAGCCTTAGGCAAACACGTAAAGCGAAGTTGTTTGATGGTTTAAAGCTAATGTTATGATTATATATATATATATATATATATATATATATATATATATATATATATATATATACATATATATATTATAATATATTATAATAAATATATGATATTATTTTATATATATATATAAACATGATACCACCACTCACGGGCACGACCCTTTTCAAAAGGAGGGGGCAAAAATAAAAATAAAAATAAAAGGAAAAAAAATAAAAAGAAACACAAAATTAAAATAAATGGATGTCTAGCTTTCGTGCTCTTTCTCAAGTCACTTCGATCTCATCATAACCTAACCTCCTACAAACAAGTTCCACAAAACAGATGTGCTGGAAAAAAGGAGGCACTACAACGAAGTGATCATTGAGTGTCCAAAATTCACACAATTTTATGTGAGAGTAAGGCACCTCTTGTGCTACGAGGGCGACGGAAAGGTGGTGGTATACGAGAGGTCAACTTTCTCGAGCACCTGCCGTTGAAATAACCTGTAGAAAAGAGAATAGGGCATCCAACGTGCCCGATGACCGAAGACCAAGCAAAACCAGAGGAAGATTTTCCACCCAATGTTGCGGATTAGGGGCAGCGCAAAGCAGCCTTTAATTGGCGATGAAGGCGCTTACATAGAATTCCCCATGAGGGTGATAAAGTACTCGGAATGGATTTTCTCAATTCCAAGTAGAGATAAAAAATCACGCCAGAGATGAGAACGAAATTGGGGGCCATTGTCAGTTACAATAGAAGAAGGAACACCAAAACGAGCCACCCAATTAGTAAGAAAAGCCGTAGCAAATATTTTCCGCAGTAGGAGAGAAGAGAATATGACTTCAGGCCAAACGAGTATATTGTCAACCAATAGTCAATAAATAAAGTACAGACCACGCGAAGGCGGAAGAACCGGGCCGCTAAAGATCAAGGATGAAGCGATCAAAACGACAAAGGGTAAAGGAAATGAAACCTAAAAGGAGTTTGGTATGTCTATGAACTTTGGTTTTTTTGACAAGCAATACATGAACGGAGCCCAAAACGAGATGTCAGTATGCATGTAAGGCCAAAAAAAAGACGAGAGGAAAAAGTTTTTGAGAACCACGAATACCAGGATGAGGAAAGAGAATGAAGGGTAAGAAAAACCTGTTTTCGAAAAGAAAAAGGCAACAAAAGGACGAAATGTCACAATTAATAGAAACAGTAGAACTAAGTCAAATAAGAGTTTAAGTTTGATAGATAATCAGTCAGGAAGAATAAGATCCTACCCCATTTGAGCAGACCGACATCGCAAGAGTAGTCTACATGTAGGCAATAGGCGGTAACTCACATTTACGCTGGATACGAGATAAAGCATCAACACTAGAGTTATCACGATCAGGAATGTGACGAAGATCAGTAGTAAACTGTGGCAATAAAATCAAGATGAAGAAATTCACGAGGAGAATAGTGTAAAGAAACAGAAGTAATAGCAGAAGTTAGTTTTATTATCCGTGAGAACATAAAACTGACGAACCTTCAAGAAAATATCTAAAGTATTTAATCGAATATACAGCAAATAGTTCACGACCAACAGTACTTATAAGAGTGGACAGCAGAGGAAGTTTCTGGAGAATAAAAAAAAGAGGAAGCCAAGCACCGATTTTGCAGTGCTCTAATGAAGCTGCCAACAGCATATCGATCTGGCATCCCACATAGGCGGGTTTCTACAGCACCATGTTTCAGAAAAACAAGAAGAGTGTTATTGACCAATAGAATTTTTACTCTGTTCAAAAGCCTGATAAGCAGCATCAGTCCAATGAAACCATTGTCGAGCTACCCCGACGACCTTGAACAAGCAAAGAAGTAAATGGTAATATGGCAACAGCCTTGGGGAGGAAACGACGATAGAAGTTAAGGAGACCTAAGTAAGCACGAAAGATCCTTCTGAGTGGTAGGAAGAGGATAATTACGAATAGCAGAAACACGATTAGTGGAGAAAGACCAGAAGAAGAAATTTTATGTCCAAGAAAATTAAGAGAAAGCAACACCTAAAATGCTTTCTCAGAATTTAAACGAAACCAGCTTGAAGATAAACGAGAGAAAAAGTACGAAGATAAGAAAAGATGCTCTTCCGAGAACGAGGCAACTAATAATTCATCAATGTAAGCAATATTACAAAGGGTAACCACGTAAAACATCGACAATCAACGTTGAAAAGTAGCACTGGCAATTAACGAAGATCCAAAATGGCATAAAATTAAATACTGAATTGTCACAAAATATTGCATATACAGTCTCAGACGATAATGCAGATTGAGCAGGGAATTTGTAGGAAGGCAGATTTTAATCAAAGAAGAAAAATCGGTACAGTCATTTAGAGAAGAAGTAGGGGAATCGATGGAGAGGGAGGGAATAGAATGTAATTTCAACAGGTGTGGGTTTAGAAATTTAGGTAACCTGTAGTCCCATGAACACTACATGACACAATCACAAAGGAGAACAGCAGTACGGAAACAGAAAGCGAAGGAGAAGTAGAAGGTGAACAGTACTCTTTCTCCCCGAAGCATGTCAAATCCAACAGCGCGCAACGTTTTATACATTTCTGGGAAAGTCTGCGCAGCCTTGCAAACAGGAGGACTAGCCCTTTGTCTCAAATGTATGATTTACATGTGAGACGCATGAGAAAGATTAGAAATAGGCCGATTAAGTAAGAAATTTCAAATTGCAAAAGAGCGTGAAAGAAAGAATAGAGAGGAGGAATCAGAAGATTGATACCATAATGGATAGAATCAAAAAGGTACAGCAATTAACAAGAAAGAGTATGTCATCAAGTAGAGCGACTACTTGGCATGTCAATAAGATACTTGAATGACTTAAGAAATCACACCAATGATATTTGTGTAATCATCGGCCAAGGAGAAGTCCAACGGATAAGAAACAACGCAGTCCAATAAGATAGTAAGGAGTTGTTCACACATAATACAGGCCATCTAGAAAACCATTAGCAGCTCCCGTAAATGAGAACCCAGACGGAAGAGAAGAACTAAAAACATGAACATTCAAAATAGGACAAACTACTGCCGAGTCAATTAATTAGATAAAATCAGTTCAGAAATCAGCCAATCAATATACGTAAAGCCGACACCTGGAAGAACAGCATTAACCTCAGGAATAGAAACAGAAGAAGAATCAACAGAAATAAGGAACAGAAGTAGGAGCCGTTGTAGTAGCAGTAACCGAAGACGAATAAGAAACAGTAGGAATATGGAGCGAAGCAGAATTGGAATTGGAGGAAATGACCAAGGGAGGAGCGCAATGATCTACGGTCCCCCCCCCCCCGAGGGGAGTTTCCCTGAAGAGAATTTGCAGATTTAAAATTACAGGGAGGAATGCAGTTACGTGCTCTAACACCAAAATGATAATGATAGAAGCATAAAGGAGAACCCTGAGGAGGTTGTGGCAAAGAAGAACGGGAAGGTGAAGGAGAACGAGATCTAGTGCGAGAAGATGCAGATGAAGATTGCTGACACTGACAACGAGAGATAGAAGACATTGGTTTTGCAAGGAAATTTGAACATCCTAATTGGTTCTCGCCTCAACAAGGTAAGAATATTAGTAAGAGGGTCTAAAGATGAATTCTGGAAAGATGGAGAAGAAGGAGTACAAATAGAACAAGGAACAGAGGAAGAGGAAGATAGAGCAGCGAAAGACAAAGATATAGAAGGAAGAGAAGAAGAGTTAGTAGCAAATTGAGAAGGAAAAGTAATAGAAGAAGAAGAAGAAGAAGGCATAATCGCGAGAGTAGAACCACATTAGGGGTAAAAGAATGGATAAAGTTATAGCGAGAAGAAAATGTTGATTGGCACGAATAAATAATATCCGCGCCGTTCAGCTAAAATCTTGAAGAGACAAGGCATCACCATGAGAGAGCAAGGAATTACTAACAAAGGCAGGAAGACGGTCCAGGAAGAGAGTGCGAAGAAGAGATTGGTTACTATCAGCAAGGGGACCAGAAATAGAGAGCATACGGGTAAGAAGCTGTGAAGGAAGACGATCACCCAACACTTCATGTTTTAACAATTCGTGAAAACGGGTAGCATCAGAAGGAGAAAGATGGCGACGCAATAATTCACAAAGAGTAGAATAAGGAGTGAGAGAGGAGCTGATTGAAAGTAAAAGATTAGGGATTGATTTCTGAACTTCATAGGGAATGGAGAGCAGAAAAGCATTAGCCTTATCAAATTCTGTGGGAAGGGAAGCAAGGAAAATGTCAAATTGCTGAATCGTAAAATCCACATCATCTCTCCGAAATTGAGGTGGGGTCAGACGAGGAACACGCGACATAGGCCAGGTAGTCACCGGCATAGCTGCAGAAAGAGGAAGAGGCGGTGGAGTACTCTGCTGATGTAGGTTTTGTTGATGTTGAGCATCAATAATTGTTGATTGCAGGATTGCTTGTAACAGAGTAATTGTTGTTGTGGATCATAACAAAGCGGAGGATAAGAAATTTGGAGATGAGAAAGGAGGATATATGTCGAAGAAGTAGGAACAGAATCAGATACATCTATTAGATTGGTAGTAAGTATAGTAGTAGGCAGCAGTACATAGTAGTAGTATAGTAGGAGTATAGTAGTAGTATGTAGTAGTAGACATAATGGAAAAATAATAAAATACAAATTAAATCTTACAACTTAAAGATGCTAAATGGGTTCCTAATAAAATAGAAATAAAATTGGAATAAAAATGAAAATATAAACAAAAATTGTATAAAAAAAATATATATATATACAATAAGATTAATAATATTATACAAAAGGAGAATGGACGAATGTCACTCCGGGCGGTCAATCAATTGTAGTGACTACTTTTGTCACTTACCAAAAATAACTTTATTATGCAGGTTAATAGAATTAAGAGCATAAACTTCAATTTAACTTGCAACCTTACAACAGATACAATAAGATATTTTTATCGATATTTATTTCAAATTTAATTATAATTCAAAGTTGTTGACGATGTGTTCAAGGATGTTTGCTTAAGGATGAATTATACCAAGATCTTCCACACAATCTTTATTCATTGGTCTGCAAGATAAACAGAGCAGGAACCTACGGAACAAACCAATGTTAGTATCTAATATATTATTAATAAAACAATAACAATAAA
>JABUQX010118082.1:20000-28907 GCA_015478945.1 Trachelipus rathkii
TTTTACAAATATATTTCCAGTCTATAAGGGGGCCTCCAGTTTGTCTAAGCCAGATGTCCCACACAGAGCTATTAAAATCCTGGTTATGCCAACGAAACTTAATGGTGGTCCACTTATCTTTCGAAACCATTATAATTCATGTGTATTTTGAAGTTTTTCACTTAACATAGACAGAACATGTTTTTTGGCAACTGAAAAAGTTTCACTTTAGTTCTCTAGTTTTTGAAATTACAGGTTTCTCCTGATTACCGTAGCTCACCTTGTCTTTTAACAAATTGTGCAGCAACGTCCGATATAGCTTTAAATTCGCATTAATTTAAAAGGATCCAATAGAATTGTATTCGTGACTCCATGAATATCTGGTATAATACTCTTTTGTGGCATAATCGAACTACTGTTTTCCCATGCAACTGTGTTGAACATTTCATATGTGACAAATTAAAACGTATTTTTATCATAGAGTGGTAAGATATTCATATATGCCATGAGTATTTTTCGATTTTGGTTTCGTTGACATGATTTTTCTAAGGTCATTAAGACTTAATTTAATGAACTTTGACATACTCTCGAAAAATTTCGTTTTAAAATTAGAATAATAAAATATACATAATTCAACTTATAAAAAAAAGAGAGATATAAATATAATATATATATTATCTATATATATACTTATATAATATATATATATATATGCATATAGTAATATATTATATTACATATATATATATTATATATACTACATATATATATAATATATATATATATATATATATATATAACACCTGTAGTAATAAAATAAATACTTAATTTTGTATTTGCTGGAGCCGGAGCAGCCTCTTTTTTTGCGGCTCCAACTCCGGCTCCGCTCCGGGTCCCCTAAAATTTCGCCTCCGACTCCGCCTCCGCTCCCGGCTAACGATCATATTACAAAATTTTCGCGTCCGGGCTCCGGCTTCCGGTCCTTCAAAACAGTTTCGCCTCCCGCTCCGGTCCACATCCACCCCAAAACAGCTTGCGCTTCTCGCGGCTCCCGGGGCTCGGCTCGGCTCCGCCAGCCCCTGCCCAGAGAGTATATAAGAATTCAATGTTAAAACACTCAATATAATAGGGCTTATAAATTGTGCTCGGATTGGTAATCATTTTGATGTTGAATTTCAAAGAATTAAACAGAACCTGATTAATGTAACCACACTTTAAATTTAACGGAAAAAATAATTAAACAAAACCATCAAGCAAACTTATAAACATTAAGATGATTTGTAGCAACACTTGTACTTAAATTTTATTTAAAACTTCAATGCAAAAGACTTCGATAATAGAGGAAAGATGCCTAACGCGGCTGTATTAACGCCACGATTAAATCTACAAGTAACGTCAAAACTCACAGCTGATCCGATCCCACAAAACAGAAACTTCTTCTGCACCCATCCTAAGGGATACCCTTCAGTTAATCACCATGTCGTGTACAAATTCGCATGTCCCGAGTCTCACTTTACGTCGACGTATATTGGTTACACGATTAATAGATTAACAGATAGGGCATACCAGCACTGCTTTAAAACCCAGTTAAAGTAAAATATACAAACATCTATTCACTGAGCACAACAAGATAATGTACCTGATATTTCAAAATCATTTAAATTTTACACTCTCATGTGACCCCAAAAACTGAAAATAGCCGAGGCTTATTTCATAAAACATTTAATAGCCAGAACATATAACAGATGACAAGTTCAGTGTCTTGTATTTTTAATTAAATATAATTAAGAAATGTCTAAAATCTAAAAATCTGAAATCTAATTTGTAATTAATTTTTTAATCTAGTGTTAAATAATTCATTCTATTGTAAAAATCAAAAGACTCTGAAGATGTCCGAGGTTTACCGTGGAGAAAGCCGGTCAGGATCTAAATAATTAAATATGCCTTTACTCTTCTTTGCAGCAGTATTCACCAGATTCAGATTAAGGAAACTAAATGAATATCTGAAGAAAATATTTAGGGAGTTAGAAGCAAAAAGTAAACTAATGTATACTGTATTATATATATTATATTATGAGTAATTTATTATTATATTATTATTATTATTATTATTATATTATTTATTATTAATTATTATATTTTATTAATTATTATTATATTTTTAAAGTTTGTTTTTATTTTAGTAATTATTAATTTGCTTTTAATTTGTTTCCTCTGCATTAATAATTAATTCATAATTATTAATAATTATTTCATTATCTATTATTATTATTAAATTATTATTATGTATTATTATTATTATTAATTATTAATCTATTCTTATTCTATTCTTATCTTATCTTATTCTTATCTTATTCTTATCCTTAATCTTATTATTAATTATTATATTATCAATATTATTATTTATTATGATATTATTATTTATTATTATTTATGTATTATTATTGATTATTTTATTATTATTATTATCTTTCAGTATCTTGAATATTATTATTGAATTTCGTCATGTGATTAATAATACCAGTCTATTTACTACTATTTTTCATTTATATATTTAGTACAATTATAGCACTATTATTTATTATTATTATATATAAGTAAATTCTGATTATTATTATTATATTATTTATTATTATAATATTATTACTTCATCTATCATTTTATTATTACTATTATTATTAATATTATTCATTTTGAATTATTTATTTATTCTATGACTTATATTTTTAATTGATATAATATTATTATTATGATAGTCGAATAATGATGGTATTCCTAATTGTTAATTATTCTTATTTATTATCTATTTATTATTATTATTATTATATTGTGATTTGATATAGGATTTATTAAACGTGAATTTGATCCTTCATTATCATTATAATTTGAGTATTATTGTATCAATGGATTAATCTCATTATTGAGTATTTATATTATTAAGTTGATGATGATTACTTATTAGTTAAGTTTATTTTATATTATTATATTATGTATTATAATTATTGTTTTGTTATTGTTATTGTTACTTGTGTACTTGTGGTAATTGTTGATTATGATTAGATTATTAGATTATGATTTATTATATTAGATTATCTTTATTATTATTATTATTATTATTAAGTTATTAATTATTATTATTAATTATTGTTATCATATTATATACTTATTATTTATTATCTATCTCGGGATTATAATAATGTGATAGTTATTGATTTTATTATATTTTAAGTAAATTTTTTATATTTAAGTATTTTTATTATTTTCCCTAATATGAGTTTCTTAAGATGATTTTCTTATTTTTTTATACTTGTAGTTTATTAGACTTTATTATGTTCTTTAAAAACTTTTTCTCTAATACTTTCTGGGATTATTAACATTGTTAATTAGATTAAGTTTGAATTTAATTTATATTTGGAATGCGAGATATTAATTAATCCTGATAAAGTCTATTAATTAGTTTTATGCATAAGATAAATTTAAATAAGTAAACTGATGATAAAATAAATATTAGGTAAATAATATATATATAGTAATATATATAATATATAATAGTATAATATATATATAATATATATTATATATTATATTATATATATATTATATATAGTTATATATGATATTATATATATATTAATATATATATATTTCCAGGTAATTTTGATTTTCAATACAGGTGAAATAAACAATTTAAAATATTAATACAGAAACGAAGTAAACGAATTTTAATTCATCTTGTAAGAATATAATTAAGAAAATTGAAATATAAGTTAATTGAAGGTGTAATTAGAAATTGCTCTAAAAAAATTTTGACTTGAGACAGCGCATAATCAGTAAAATTAGAAGTTTTTATAAAGCATTAGAAAAAAAAGTAATAAAAATTATGCTATAATGAATAAAAACGTAACCAGGTCACAATTGAGAATGTTTATTGGCAAATGATATTTTAAGAAAGAATAAATAAATAAATGGTCATATTTATGGCTTGATTTTTGCGACATTTTGTTTATGCAATTTTCGTAATAAATACATTTTTATTCATGAATCAAAGAAAGCAAGATTTGACAAGGATCTATTTTCCATTCAAAACCCTGTGAGCTTGGTGCCTGAAATGAACTTTCATCTCTCTTTCCTACAGTCACATTATCGGAACATAGCTATCCGAAATGCTTCTCTACTCACTTATTACGGATAATTGGGGATGCTAGTAAAGAGCTACCGCATACATTATATATATATATATATATAATGCACAATAATTTGTATTTGACAAGACCCATTCACGCTGGAAATATATTCAGCGTTCTTTCGTATCTACCCAACAATTTGGATAGATTTGTTTTGCACGTATTTCTTTCTTCTTATATCACAAACATTATTTTCCAATCACACATTTTTCTTACAACTTTTAAAACAAATATAATTATATCAGTACCATACATATAGACTAAGTAATGGTCAAAGTCGGTAGTTTCTAAAAATAGTAACTTTGGAGGAACTGCCGACTTATTCTGAGGCACGATCTTTCTTAATTAATTTCATCAAAATTTGGGGAATTTATTTCAATTTTCACCTTGTGGAAGACCATATTTCCTCCTCTAAGTCTCACCTTTTATTTGCAATGGACACTCAGGTGTTTTGGCTTGTCAACAGCAAATTCTACTTTATTACTTAATTTTTTAAATATCCTCAATCTTCATGTAAATTCAGACTTTGTGTTTATTTTCTACAGCGACGTTTTTGTGTTTTCTTGTTTCCAATTTGGATTCCTCTAAATATTTTGCAATACTGTTTAGACTCTTTTGAATATTTACAACCTAATTCACCTATTTTATTTTATCTCCAGCCGAACTTAAATTCTCCTGGTAACCAAACTTCAAACATTTAAACATTTCCTTTCCCCGCAGTTATCATTTTATGTGGTTTCAATATTCACCACTGTCAATGTCTTTTACTCTTACTGGAAGGTTACACCCATAAACCTATGACTCAAAAGCCTGATCTCTTTCAACCTCTCAACTTTCATCCTATCGCTTAAACCTTTGCTGTTTTCAAAGGCTTCGATTGTATTGTATAAACAGGAATTTTAGAAACTGAAATTCTCAAATCTTTTCTCTGGGAAAAAGAGATCTATATTATCAGCTGTTGTCTTCTTTTCCTTCTCTCTGACTCTTAGTCTTTTGCATTTCAGCATTCTAGTGAATACTTTACTCTGGCTCTGCACATATGAAAAGGATTCTGGCGCAAAGAATTGATATTTGAACTTCTCTCCTTCAGTTTTTTTCATTTACGCTCATTTCCTTGTATATGATCTGCAGCGGCGGTTGTAGACAAATACTGTTCATACTTTAAATCTCTCATAATTATCCTTCCTCAAAGCTCAATCTATCTCCCATCTGTTTTTTCTACATTTTTTTAATATATTTCTATCTTCCCTTTATGATCTATCCACTAATATGCTGACGACTCCACTCTTTATTAATATTTTTACTTTGAATCCTACCCAACAGTTTGTTGCTGATTCTAGGAGAGAGTACAGCCTCTAATTTTTCTTGATTTTTATTGGGTCAAAAAACTTTGGTTATTTTAAATGTCTCAAAATTCATCTTTCTGCTCGACGACATAACTAATAAATCTTCAACACTGAAATCTTAATTCTTTGTCTTTAAATAATATTGTTTTATTATTATTATTTTTTTTATTATCATTATCATTATTATTATTATTATTATTATTATTATTATTATTATTATTATTATTATTATTATTATTATTATTATTATTATTATTATTATTATTATTATTATTATTATTATTATTATTATAATTATTATTATTATTATTATTATTATTATTATTATTATTATTATTATTATTATTATTATTATTATTATTATTATTATTATTATTATTATTATTATTATTATAATTATTATTATTATTATTATTATTATTAATTACTAAAACAGCCTATAGGAAGATAGGTGTTCTGAAGCCTTCAAAATTTCTGCAAACCAATCTAATTTCATGTTTCACACAAATTTTTTGAAAAGATAAAATATAGTTAGCAGTTTATTTGTTATCAGTTCTCCTTCTTTCGCTAACTGAATATTTTAGTGCTTCATATTAAAAAAAATTGCCACAATCTTTAGCGTTAAACTCAGTTTAAAAATAAGCTTTCATAGTAGTAAATTTCAAGTCGCGTATATAGTCACTGAAACATCTGTCAGCTTAAATATTGCTCAAGTAAAAATCCGAGTAAAGTATATAGTACTGCAAAGTCATCTTCACTAGATCACAGTTACACAGGATATCTTTTGCCAAAGAAGTTAATACCTACCGTCATACGTTCAGTATAATCATTAATACACACAGAGCAGAGAATATAGTACTGAACATCCGTAAATGCGATCCGAGAATGAGTTTAAAAGTTAAGGTTGTAATGACAGCATCCAAATCAGAAAATACAAGTCCCGGGATACTAATGACTCCTCATACTTCTCCTATAGGCAAACTTGCACCTTGATACTAGTGGGAACTAGTAAATATGTGATTCTATATAAAATGAGTATTATTTCTGAGATTTAATGCTCTCTTGATGCACATAACTTGAAGTTCGTTAGATTGTAATTGTAATGTTGACACTCTATTAATCATTCCTAAGACACTTCAGTAAATTCTCACGCGATTGTTTTACTAGTATTCAACTTTGAGGTATCAACTGCATAACTTTGGGGTCTAGACCACCACAGGCTTCGACTAGGAACTTTAATTATGAGTCCTGCTATTTTGAATCATCTAGTGTGTGATAATCGATAGAGGGGAGGTGTGTCCGATAGTATCTATGTATGTATTTTTGTTCAATAAGCAATGGAGAAAACAAAGCTTAATTATTCTATTGCTCTTGTTATGAGAGATATATGTCTGAGAGAGAGTGTTTTTTACTAAGTACTATAAAAGAGAGAGTTTAATTTCTGTTTTATTGGATTTGTTCATGAATTGGAAACTTTGATAAACCCAGAGATGACATGTTTTTTAAATAGCCCGGCTAGGAGAGAAGTAATATCAGTAATCTAGTTATCAAACTCTAGACCAGGTCCACCCTCCTTGGCCTAATTTCCTATGTTGAATCTTCTCTTGAATGTCGTAGATAGTTACTCCATGTATCTATTGGACTATTGGATAACTTCATACTTTAACTCTCTGGCAACGAACCTTATACAGGTTCCGATCTAGTGATTTCAATAGATTCATGATTTGTTATTTCTAAAAATGGGTTTTGATTGACACAACGCCTAGCCACAAACGCAGCTAAATTCAGTAACCATTAACTTCCATCTCTAAATTCGACGCCACCACTCTTATTCACCCTCCACCTTAGTTAACTACTGAAAGAGGAGCTGAGAGTGGAACTACAGCGAAAAAAGTAATCCGGCATCTTCCCATTGAGTCTATTTGATTAAGCTAAGATTGATCTACACCTTGACCTCTGGAAGGGCAGCTATTTTCAACTCCGGCACCACGCTCGGGGCTTTCCTCTGATCGGAATGTTACTATTGAGCATGTTCTCGTCCAATATCTCTTTATTAAATTTAACTTGTTTTTTTTCAAGATCTTTTTTATATTCATAGGGAGTGTTTCGTTTAAAAATGATGTTTCCTGTGCGGCAACGGCTTACACCTTCACATGAGGTGTTGAGCGTTTTAAACCGATTGGCATTTCTTTTATCTCGATTTAACACAGAACTTGCACCCTACCCCAACTGGAATAAAATTTTTCAAATCATCGTAACGAATCAGTTTAACGTTTTTCCAGCTGTTTTCAGGTTTTTTAAATTATTTGTTATAAAGGTATATCTTTTAAACATACATAAAATGAATTACGTTTAAGAAGAGATGTTGATGTTTTCTTTTCTTAATGTTAGTGCGGAGCCAAAGCAGAACTCTGAACGTGTTTTTTAGGATGAAGTTACACATTTAAACTAACCGTCGAGGAACAGAATGTAACTTCTTTTTACGGTTTACAGAAGTTTTTACGTTGTGACGGAAACATTTGGAGCGCTAATACATTGTAGTCTGATTTCCAAAATAAGTCTCCTTCATCATGCCCGAAGAGATAAGTCAGATATTCAGGGTGTTTAAAAGATATACTCTCTTCATATACTTATTCTATAAAAAAGTTTCTGGGCTGATAAAAATATAGAGATATTTAAATGATGGGAAATACCAGTAAACGTTTCCAGCTATTTCTTCATTCACCCAACCTATGCTTAAATCATATGGTAGTACACAATGACTTTTATGACCATTTCACATTACTCGCAACGATTTGATGTCGTGTTCCTTCACTGAAATTGAATTAAGCTCTATTATAAAACTTCGCAAATTTTTCCTGATAAGAAATTGTAGCACAATATTTAAATTTTTACTGGTTCTTGTTCAAAAATTTTCCATCTCTTCTTAATATATTATAACAGAAGGTTTCCCGCATCTTTGGGTCTGATACAACGACAAGTAGCAGGACTACGCCGAACATAAAAAACTTTCACCACATACATACCGCTCCATCTCTTCAAATGTTCCGTGTTTAATGTAAAGTCTTTATGGATTATATAATATATATATATATATATTATAATAATATTACCTATCTGGGTACCATTATAGTATATATATATATATATATATATGATATATATATATATATATGATATATATTATTCATATTATATACCATCTATACTAAACACTTACTATCTATGTATCTATTATATATATATTTATATATATTTTATATATAATATAATTTATATATATATATTATATATTTTTATATTTATTATATTATCTATACTATAATATATATATATAATATATACTATATTATATATTTACTTATTATATTATTACTCTTATATTCCAAAGTTTTTGG
>JABUQX010118083.1:0-32486 GCA_015478945.1 Trachelipus rathkii
GGTTCGCACACGAAAGATCTGTTAGTTGATAGCAGTATCAATCAACTGATTATTGATTGAGTATATCAATATTTTTATATATAATAACGATCTTATAAGTATAATATTATTATTATTATCTGATTATCTTATTATTATTATTATATATTACTTATATTAATAACTTTTGATATCTACACCTTGTTATATTTTGTATGTATTATTATCACGTCAATAAATTAGTACGACGATGTGTAAGGCATACTACACACACAACTTCATCCTTTATAACATGTTTCTCATTTTCTCTTTTAAAAGGTTTAAATTCTTTTTTATTATATGGCGATAATTTAATGGCTTGGGATTATAGCAATTTACTCTTTAATGACTGGAGCGATAGTTTTATGTTATTTGTCTATTGTCAGGGTCATATTTACTAGATAATAAGTTATATATTTTACCCGCGAGTTAAGATTTAGTGAAGGGTGGTTATTATATGGGTTATATTATAATAGGATATTAGGGTATATATATATGTATTATGTAGTTATAATATATTATTTATATTTATGTTTACTAATAATTGAATATATTATATTTGTTATTATAGTTATATTTTTGCTAGATTTTGAGATTGGGAGGATTTTTTTCTAATTATATGATATATGAACTTATATATATTGAGTTATTAGTAGATTATTATGGTCATCCTTTATAAAATATAGATATGTTTGTATAGGTATTAGTAGACTGATTGTAAGTTGAATTAGTATGAGCGCTAAATTATAGGTTTTATTATTTATTATTTTTATATATATTGCTATATTATATTTATTATATATTTATATTATATATTTATAATATTTATATCATATATTTATTTTGCTTTTATATTTTATAATATAATATATTATTTTTTGTTTTATATTATATAGTAAAATATATTATCATATAATATATATTAGTATATTATATACTATAATAACTATTTATTGTTCTGAGTATAAGTATAGTACTATAATAATATATATTATATTAATATATATTTATAATACTATTTTTTCGTGTTTAAGGTCTCTAAGCCAATCATTTAGAGAGTAGTTCTTAAAAAAAAACAAAGTGATAATAAAAAATAAATAAATAAAAAAAAAAAAACGCTAATTTGTCGTCATTCATTTCGCCTTAAAACAAATTGCTCGAAACTTGTTGCTACAAAAATACCTATCACTTGTATATTACGTGTGTTTTCTCAACACTCAATATGTTTGGAAAATATAAATAAATTTATATAAAGCTGCGGCCAATTGTAAGTATGTTAATTATTTTCGCTATTACTTATTTAGCATCGATCAACTGCCTTCTTTATTTAATTCATAAAAATTTATTAATATAACAACAATGTTTTATATTTATTTAATTATTAGAAACTTCTTGCGTGAATTTAAAATATATATATAAAATTACTAAATTGTGCAATAATATTTCAGCTCTGAGATCACAAATGATGTGTCTTTTCATACAAATTAAGTAATGGGTAATTAAATATACACATAGTTTTACATTCAAATCAAATACAAGTAAATAATAGCGCCCGGTAGCTTAGTGGTAGTGCACTCTCCAAACAAAGCAGGGTCCCCAAGTGGTTTCGCAACTGGTGTAGGTGGTGGAAGAATCCTTGATGCTATTTTCGCTTGAGCTTTGATTCATCTTGCGCCGGAGTTTAATTGTTAGTACACAACTTCTTTGCATTAGGGCTCTGCCTGTGAGCGGTGACGCGGTGCTGTGTTGATCTGTTAAATTGATAAAAATACTAAAATTAAAAATAAAAATAATAAATAATATTTATTATTAACTATTTACTACGTTTCTAACTATACACAAATATTCCAGAGTGCGAATTTATATACCAAGCGATGGCTACTATTATAAGTTTTCGATGGGACGAATCACATGATCAACGGTAAGCCCCGCCCACCTCCGAAACAACTGATACTTACCACAATATTTTTATGTTCGGTCTTTTTTTTATCTTTTTATGATCTTTTTAGATAAAATGTTTTGAAGATTACTGGAAACACCTTCCTCTCTACCGACAAGAACCCAGTATCCCAGGTTCTCCTTACTTCGTACACCGTATTAGATAATTAATAATATAAATAATAATAATAATATAATAATAATAATATAATATATAATGAATATATATAATAATATATAATATAATGTATTATAAAACACAGTAATAAAATACAATTATAAAAGCCCTGGAAAACGGTATTTCAATATGTTAATTACAATAATAATAATAATATAATAATAATAAAATAATTAATAAAATATAATCAATAATAATAATAATAATAAATTAATAATAATAATAACTTAGTTTTCAAAACATTATTTGTATACAATATACTTCTGACTGCTCTGAAAGGGGAAACTTGTGGGGAAAACACAATAGTTTCCTTCGAGCCTCAAATAATTAACAAAGATATGAAAATTTATTGCTTAACAACTGTTGATAATAATAATGTAATGATAAAATAATTGTAAATAATAATTTGTTAAATATGTATAAAGTAATTAGATTAATCATAATCACAGCTAAGAACCTGAAGGTTATGTACAAAGCTATAATAAAGTGGATTGTTAATAATAATAATCAAAAATAATATAATAATTAACTATTAACTAATATATATATTAATTATTCACAGTACTTAATAATAAATATGATAATAATAATTATGAAATAACTATTAATAATAATAATAATCAATAATAAATATATTGGCACAATATAATAATAATAAGAGAGTATGATTTAAGTTATACATTGTAATGTCTAATGATCTTTGAAACTGTCTTTTGCTATGTAAACCACTACGCATGTTTAATTGAAGGAAAATAATATATTATCTACCACTACAACTAATGCTTACTATTAGTTTCACTGAATAAAAGATTGGTTTTCCGTAATTTCCCTGTAACTTTTGCACATGTGATAACTCGTCTTTAAATAATAAATTGAAATTACTCAATCTTCCAATACTTGATCTGTGTACGAGGTGTTCTCGGAGAATAAAATATAAATACTGTGAACTTATTGGCAACGCATCTGTCCACATTAATGATGTGACAAAGTGAGCCCTAAATATAGGAAGGATATGCAAAAAATTTGAATACAGTTGTTCTATAGTTATCGAAAAGCCCTGAACTGTCTACAGAATGTCCTACTTCATTTTATGGAGACTCAAATGAATATCATTTCATATAATGTATAAATGGCCCAAATATGGAACGGTTATGTGCGACGATATTAGCAAATACAATCAATAGTTCGGACCAAAGTGTCGCAAGCTGAAGATGAGATTTGAGTATTTTTTTTTACAGTTTATGTACTTTGCGTGTTTGACAGTATACGATCACCGACCTGCGAAGTGGCTGGGCCCTTTTCAAGGAAGGAGAGAGTATAATAGTAGTCGAGGATGAAGTCACCACCCAAGCCCAGCGCCTAAACGACCAAATCTCCTCTAGGTGAGCGCAGTTACGAAATGGGGTATATTAAAGAGAGCAAAGATTAAGATACAAGTAGGAACCAAAACAGAAAGATGGGACAGAGAGTTCCACGAAATGTGAATAGTGGCTGAAAGAAGTGGGTCAATGCGACTAACGAACGAGTTCTGGGGATTGTGTCAATACGCTCAGAGGCAGAATTCTTATTGCGAAGCATGGCACCCCTTGTTATTACTGAGGAGGGCGACGCACATGGAGGGTGACGATGCGGAGCGCTACTCCATCTGAGGCATCGATAGCGTTGTATGTACCTAATGAAAAGAGTATAGTGTGGGCCAACGGTCACGTCCGCAGAAGAATGAGGGTCAAGAAGAGTTGAGAAGATAGGTGGACAGTTTAATTAGTCTCGAATTAGCGTTTAGACTGGCTAACTCTAGTCACAATAAGGAAGGGTGAGCCGGAGCCCCCAAACATGTGAGAACAGTACTTATCACTCAAGGGGGAATGAGACCTCCTCACCTATAAAATGGAAATAGACGCTGTGCAGTAGAGAAAAAAATACCTCTTAGAGCAATCTGATGCAGAACTCCACAGGTTTCTTTTGAAGGCCACTTAGGCAACCATATGATGGATATGATGTAGGATTTGCACATAGATAAATGACTTTGTTTAATCCAGTCAGACCTCAATGAATGTTTATGTGTCACAGGATGAGAAACGTTAGAACGTCTGAATAAATAAAATAGGAACAGATGATGCGTGTTTTTGAGAGGGAGAGATTAAAGTGAGATTCGAGTGTTATCAAAGAGATTGACATTACACAAGTTGTGCGGCCCACCTGACTCCCAACCAGGTCGGGCAAGAATAGTATAATCAGAAGATGAAGACGAGAGGTACTCTAGATGCAAAAAGGGAAGATTTTGAAAATGAGTGGAAAAGAGAGAGAGGTGTAGTGATAGCATAAGATGGAATAGAGAGTTGGGTCTCGTACTGAGATGTTCGTCTGATGAATAAAGTAGAATAAAGTTGGTAACACAGAACTTGAGAACAAAACACACTTAACAGGACAGGAGGAAGAAGTCGCCTCATCTACATCAGCCGATATGGAGCGAATATGGTTTTAAAATCCGAATTGATAAGCAATAGGAGAAGAAGGAACCCAAAGGAAGGAATAGTTTCAGAGAGTATCGACGGGCTAGTAACTAGATAAAAAGCTTTGCATATGTGAGCTGACCTACCTGGTTACACTAGATACCCATAGTCCTACAGGGCAGAAACCATAAACAGTAAGATTGGATAGATGTCACAGTTGACATCAGGAGCGTCCGAAAGCCATATCTTATGATCTGTAAAGAAGGGAAGAGATTCCACATGATCCTAGAAATGATAAGTTAGTATAATGAGTTTCTATAGAAGATCTTAGATAGAGATACAGGTGAGACTATAGGGCGATAGTTTAGAAGGATCAGAGCGACTGCCTCTATTCGATTGGTTGGACATATTCGCTGGCTTAGCAGCACTGGAGGAATGTACCTAGTATTAAAGGCATATCGAGAGTAGATTGAAACGAGGACAGGGGCCAGCTCGGAGCACACTCCCTCAAAACACGGGAGGAATGCCATTCCGGCCACTGCTTCGACACTCATGATCTCAGAACCCCATTGCACCCGAAGCCCATGCGTAATCAAGGGAATGAGGCATAGGAAACCTGGAGGCAGAAAACAGGAGAGGGAGCCGGAATCTTCCAGGGTAGAATTAGATGAAATAAAGAGGCTGACAAAGAATTTAGCTTTTTCAGTAGGAGACTTAGCTACAGAACCGTCAGAGCGAAAAGTGGAGGAAAGGCAGATTACAAAAGTTATTAGACGATGGTTTATGCAGGAGGCCAGTAAAATTTTTATCATAGGAGAGCCAAGTAGGTTGTAGCACTTTCTTTTAGGTGAAAGCGCGCTTAGCCTTCGAATAGAGACTCTGCACACGATTCCGATCTGTCACGGAGGCGGCAAATTGAGCAGTATGCAGCGCATTGGGCAGCACCAATGGCCTTCCAGGGTGGCGACATAACTTTTAATATATATATATATATATAGTATATATATATACTATATATATATATATATATATATATATATATATATAGTAATATATAATATAATAATATATATATATGAAATATATATATATATATTACTATCTATATATATCTTATTATTATATCTATATATATATATATATATATATAATTGTGGCATATGCCTTCGGAGAAGGGGTGCGCCAGACGGTTGCGTACGTGTTCCCCCTTACGTGCCTTCCCCTTAGTTTTGGCCCCCTTTGAGACCCCCCTTTAGGGGTCCTTAGCCCCCTTTTTGGATTTTTGGACTGATATTTCTGACGCTTCAACCCGTATTCAAGGCCTAATTGACCTTTCTTAAAAGGTCATGTGAGGGTTTAGTAGGGATTAAGTGGCACATGCAGAAACCATGACGCTATAAAGCCTCTGGTAGGTAACTGTTCCTAACATGAGGTCATGTAGTACCCTGTCCTGTAAATAGCACTGTCCTAACTTATTTCCATTCACACTCACACCTACCCCTACACCACACAATCACACACACCAACCACACAAGCAAGCAGACGAGGATACGTATAACACACACACAGTGCGCTACCACCACCCACGCCTCCCAATACCAACCCGTCCTATAGATACACACACCAACCTGCCACCCAAGATACATACACCACTAGCTCACACCTACACCTACACAAACCACACACACACCATCACAACACACACCACACCACAACAAATATAGTGCTAAACGGAACAATGCTTTCACATTAATAAAGCTAAACATAGCATAACATAACCTGAACTAAGAAATTAATATACAAAGACAAACTTAACAGACCTTAAGCACGAATAAACTGGTTAACATTAACAAAGTTCATACTTAACACCATTAACCTAATAACAAAACATAGCAAAAAAAGTAACCTATTCACACTTTTTCAAGCATATCTCTAACTATAATGTTAATTTTACATTAAGCGGTGGAACATTTTAAACAAAATTTATCATAACCCTGTCTATTATCATACAGACCATTTGTATTATTAGAAAACGTAACAAAAGTTTTTTACATTAACAATTAGTAATATTTAAAAAAAAAAATTCTCATAACCTTACCTATATCATAATATCCAACGAATAATTGCAGTAATGATGTATTATAAAACATTACTCAATAGTAACAACCCTAGCACTTTCAGGAGGTAACGTGAAATATTTTTTGCCTTACCCCATTTTTTACCAGTGTTAGGTGTTACTATTGGCGTAATTTTTATAATTACCATTCATACTGCAATTATATCGTTGGGGATTTATGATAGGTTAGGTAAGGTTATGGATGAATTATTGTTAAATATTATTGTTAATGTAAAAAACTTTGTATAAAAATTTTTCTCGTTGTCAGCATGTAATTAGACAGGGTTATGAATAAATTTTTAATTAAAAATATTACATGTTAAAGTAAAATTAACATTCATTTGTTAGAGATATGTCTGAAAAAGTGTGAATGAGGTTACGTTTTTGTATGCTATGTTAGTTACTTTCTGTTGTAAGTGTGGAACTTTGTGATGTTACAGTTTATTCGTGCTTAAGGTATGTTAATTTTGTCGTTGTATATTATATTCTTAGTTCAGGTGCTGCTATGTTAGTTTTATTATGTGAAAACCATTGTTACGTAGATATATTGTTGTGTGAGGTATGTGTGTGGTGTTTTGTGTGTTGTGTGGTATTTATTCTTAGTTCTAACAATAGTTAGTTAGGATACGATAATCTTGTGTTAAATATTCTTATGTTGAATGTAAAGCATTAACGATTGATATGTTAGAGAAATATGAATGACATTTCTGAGTAGGTTACGTTTTGTTATGCTATGTTAGTTACTTACTGTTGTTAAGTGTGGAATTTGGTTTAATGTTAGCAGTTTATTCGTGCCTAAGGTATGTTTTAGGTTTGTCGTTGTACCATTATATTCTTAGTTCAGTTGACTTCTTTTATTAGCTTTATTAATGTGTATAAACATTTGTTACTTAGTCATTATTTTTCTGTTTGTGTTTTTGTTTGTGGTGCTGTGTGTGTGTTGTTGTGTGTTGTTGTTTTTTTGTGGTTTATGTTTTATTTTATGGTGTCGTCATTTAATTCGTCAGTTTCATACAGATCAGTTAGGTTGGATCGATAATCCTTGCTAATATTACTATTCGTTAATGGTGAAATTAACTATGATATGTTAAAGATGGATGCTATGAAAAGTGTGAATAGGTTAACGTTTTTGTTATGCTATGTTAGTTACTTTACTGTTGTTTAAGTATAGAACTAAATGTTAGCAGTTTATTCGTGCTTTTGTGTGTTAGGCTTGTCGTCTGTACATTCAATAATTCTTAGTTCAAGGATTGATGCTGTATGTTAGGTCTTTACTATAGTGAAAACCTATTGTTACGATTGGCATTTTCGGACCGATAAGTTGTGAAAAAGGACCGTTGATATTATGTTAATGTTTGTTGTTCAAAAAGTGTGAATTAGAATAAAGATCACGTATGCTATGTTGATTACTTTACTGTTGTTAAGTGGGAACTTTGTTAATGTTAAGCAGTTTAATCGGGCTTAAGGTGTGTTAGGTTTGTCCGTTGTACATTTATATTTTAAGTATCAGGTTGATGCTATGTTACGCTTTATTTAATGTGAAATATCTTTAGTTACGCTTAGCCATAGTATTCGTTGATCAGTTTATAAAGAACTTGATTTTAATTTATGTTTATTCCTAAAATTATTGCTCGAAATGTGACTTAAAACAATAGATCAATAGCTTAATAGATCAATGGATCATAGGATGGTGGGAGGAAGGGTGGAGGGGAAGGAGGGTGGTTTGATTACTGATTTACTGCGCAAAGGTTTTACGTTATAAACATGAAAAGCATAAAAATCTTAGTAAAAACAAAGATTTTTAAGCAAATAAATTAAAAAATAATAAAACAAATAATAAAAATTTGAAAATAAATAAAATTAATTGACTAAAAATTAGTTATGAGTGTAAGTTACATAAACTTCAAAATTAAATCAAAAGTAAGTATTTAGTTGACGTTAAAAAAAGAAAACGAGATTTTGAAATAGAAAACGGATTATATCGTGTGCGTGTGTGTGTTGTGTGTGTGTGTGTGAGTATGTGTGTAATGTGTGGGTGTCAGTGCGTGTGTATGGTGTGTAGCAATTATCTTAGTTCATTACAATATGTGTAGGTTACATACCATAAGCTTGTTAAATGTTACTATGCTCGTATGTAAAATTAACATCGATATGTTTTGGAAATTGTACCGGAAAAAAAAAGTTTGAATGGGTTACGTTTGTATGAACTGTATATAGTTTACTTTTATTTTTTTTTTTTTTTAAATAAAAGAGTTTCATTTTCTACGGGCATAGGCCTATTCAAGGACGAAACATTTCTAGGTAATTGCTATCTAGGTATCCGTACCTAGATTCGAGCCCACGAATCTTGCCATTGCGACTGCCGTCGCTCAACGCGTTTGAGTACGGTATGATACTGTTTGTCTAAGTTGCGAACTTGCTAATGTTAGCAATTTAATTCGTATGTGTGGTTGTGTAGGGTGTCGTGTGTTGTGTGTGTGGTGGTGTGTGTGTGTGTGTGATGTGTGTGTGTGTGTGACTTTTCTTCTTCTGCATGACAATAATTGGGTTAGGATCCGATAAATCTTTGTTAAAATATTGCTATATTAATGTAAAATTAGCATTGATATGTTTGAGATAGGCTTGAAAAAAAGTGTGAATACAGGTTCACGTTTTGCATGTAATGTTAGGTGTTACTTACTGTTGTCAAGTATGGAACTTTGCTAAAGTTAGCAGTTTATTCGGTGAGTGTGTGTGTGTGGTGTGTGTGCACTGTGTGTGTGTGTGTGTGTGTGGTGTGTGTGTGTGTGTGTGTGTGTGTTGTGTGTCGTGTGTGTGGTAGTACCGCCTTCATAGGTTTGATAGCTTTATGCTTTAATATCCAGTACATGAATTTTTTTTTCAAAAGAACTTATTTGTGTTATGTTATACAAAATGTGCCTTGAATCAATTGATCAATAGATCAATAGATCATGGATTGTGGTTGGTTTGATTTACTGGTTTACTGATTTACTGCTTTAGGGTATGTGCTAAAATGCAAATTTTTTACGTTAATAAAATGAAAACATGACAAATTTTAGTAAAAACAAATATGTTAAAAGCAAATAAAACAAAATCAATAAATAGTTTTGTGTTGATGTTATCAACTCTTCATTGAATCATAATGCGAATAGTAAGAATAATCAATAGATCAATAGATCATGGACGGTGGGAGGGAGTGGATTGGTTTGGATTGTACCGAGTTTACTGTTTATGATTTACTGCTTTAAGGTTGTAAAAACGCTAACTTAAGTAGATTTTATTTAACTTCAAAGGAATTTAGTTCCTTCAGCAAAAGGAAAAGTTTCGAAAACTGTAATAAAAAATAAAAAAAAATAACAGGTTTTAAAAAAAAAAAAAAATTAAAAAAAAAAATTAAATAAAAAATAAAAAATAAAAAAAAAAATTAAAATTTAAAAAAAAAATCAAAAAAAACAAAGTATAATAATGTAAAGAAAAAGTTATAAACTAAAATAATAAAAAAAATACTAAATAAAAAAAAAAAAAAAAAAAAAATAATATTAAAAAAAAAAATTAAGACTTATATAAAAAAATAAAGTTAGATAAAATAAATTTAAATAATAAAAATAAAAAAATTTAAAAATTTAAAAATTAAAAAATTAATATAAAAAATTTAAACAAACATAGAAATGTAAAATAAAAACTTATAAAAACAAAAATATAGTTAGAAAAATAAATTTAATAAAAAAAATAAAAAGAAAAAAAATTTTAAAAATAAAAAAAAAAACACAGACAATTTAACATAATATAAACGTAAAGAAAAACTGATATATAAAATAATAAAGTTAGAAGAAATAAATTTAATTAAAAATAAAAAAAAAAATTAAACAAAGAATAAATGTAAAAAGAAACTTATAAATATAATAACGACCAATTCAGCTTCAATCATTTAGAGAAACGGGTATTACTTTATGCAAGATGCAATGCAATTGACGACATTGTACATGTTAGAACAGAATCAGTTATGTGAACAGCTATGATATTGTATTATTAAACAATGTTATAACTCCACCAGGAACGAACGGCTCCAGCACGGTGTCGGTACCGAACTCTGAATAATTTACTTGATTAATCCTCTCATCCCTTCTTTATTGCTTTTCATTTCTACCTCTTCCATGCATTTGCTTCTTTTTTCAGGAGGGGACTCCCTCCGGGGGGTTCCTACTCTGACCAAATCCGAATCCGACTCAGAATCCTTCTCAACTCGATTCGAATCATTTCTCCAAATTTCAGTATTCTTAGTCGATCATTTTAATTTAGGGGGGAAGCGCCTCCCCCTACGGGGGGCGAAGAGGGACGTAATTCGTCTACGACGATATTACGTCATTCATAATATCCGGCATTCCAAATTTTAACCCCGATGCGATAAGCCTAACATGGGTTTTCAAGGCGAATTTGACCTCGCTTCTAAGGGGCAACACCTCCTTAGGGGTGACCTACGGTCTCCAAAACTCGGCGGTAAATCCAGTCTTAAGTTTAACACCCTCAATAGACACATAAAACCAAGTTGAAAAACGATACCTGCTTAACCTCCTGCTCGTAGCAAAAAGTGGTATCGCTCAAATCCTGCCAATACTACCACGATTAATCGAATGTTAATTATAGTAATTAGGGGGCTAAACCTCAGAAAACGGTCCTCCAGACCTTAAATTCGGTCTCACCGACCTTAAAAAACCCTAACCTGACACGTCAAGCTTGAAAAACCAATGCTGCAAAGAATATGTTGCTTTGCAACATTTGCAAACATCCGTGTTGCAACTTCCCGGAAGCCAGTTTGACCGTCAGTTTGGTGCACACCCTTGCTACTTGGAGATAGATATAGTTCTTATGATCAATGGTTAAGTGTATTTTACATGTGTTAAGATAGGGAACTTTGTTAATGTTAGCAGATTATTCATACGAAAGGTATGTTAGGTTTGTGTTGTATTTACATTACGTTCTTAGTTCAAGTAGTATTTATTAAGTTCGTCCGTGCGGATAAGTTAGGTTAGGCAAAGATGTATTTTGTTTCAAGGTTGTTGTTAAATATTACTATGACAATGTAAAATTAACATTGATATGTTTGAAAAGTGGTTTAGCTTGGGGTTCTGCTAAAAGGGTACTTGGTTTCATTTGGATATATAATGAACTCATCCTTGGTTCGTGATAGCGTTTTTATTTAAATCTAAGGGCGTTTTTTTTTTTTTTTTTTTCTTTTTTTCCGAATTTGTCCACTTTGCTAACGAAATTTATTAAATGCTAAAGTTTGCGTTCCATTTTTGTCAATTTAGCACAAATTTGGAAAAGTGCTCACCATTCATAAGAATTTTCCTTAAATTCTGTAAGGTTCTGATATTTCCCGGGTGCTTACCGAATTAAGAAAATGCTTATGAACAAGTGTAAACAAAGCATGGCGGCGTAGTAGGTCGTTGATTTGATGAATTGTTTCATTCATGAAATTAGCTTTAAATCTAATTTCTTCCAAATCATAAGCTCCATCACAATAGTTGATCATATTTGTAATAAAAACCATTGTTATTTTTTTTGATTTTTTGTTATGATATCACATTTGCCTTCATAGAACAGCTGATCAAAAACATTTGTAAACAATCGTTCGATTTTGCCCGAAATTCGTGCTAAAACTTTATTAGCATTTCTTATCGAGCGTTGCAGCAAATGCAAAATGGATAAACGGCTCTCAGTTGAAATTTGAGAAATTGCCGTTATACCGATGATTGGCAACACTGCGCTTTGTTTTTAAGAGTAACAACTATGAATAATTTTCCTTTTCTGAGTACCATCCCAAGCTATGTTAGGCTATGTTTAATTACTGTTACGTTTTTGTTAAAATATTACTTTCGGCTATGTGATAATTAACACTGACTTTGTTAGAGAAATGAATAAGTTTGTAAATATTAACTGTGTTAGCTGGTGATGATGTGTTAGAAACGTGGGCTTAGGTTAGGTTTTTGCTGAGTAATGTTAGGTTTGGCTGAGAATTTTGCTAATGTCTACGTGCTCTGGTTGAAACTGTTTTCAAATGAATTTAATATTCTGACAATGCGTGATACCTTGTTATGAAAGGTAGTATCAATTCAATAAGTTCAATATTCTGGTATGTTTGATAAGGCTTGGACTTTTTTTAACGAGGATTTTGCTTCGATAATACTGATGCGTTTAGCTGATGATTATGGTTGGGAAAGGTGAGACGATGAGTTTTTGTATGCACTGTTAGCTAGCTCCTTTACCATTGATAAGTAGGGAACTTTGTGAATGTTCTAGCAGCATATTCCATACCTGAGGTAATGTTAGCGAGGGTGATTTGCTCCTTAGTACATTATATTCTTGTTCAGGTTATGATATGTTAGCTTTATTGAGGTGAAAACTTTGTTACCTTAAAAGATATTCGTAGGTCTGTAATGGATAAGCTAGTAAGGTTAATATACATTTTTTTGTTAAATATTTAACCCGCAACTGTTAATGTAGAAATTAACATTGATGATATTTTACGGTTTGTAGTGCAATGTTTATTTCTTTACTGTTGTTAAGTATGGAATTTTGTTAATGTGTGGCAGTTTATTCGTGAAGTATGGGTATGTTATCTGTCGGTGTGTTACATTATAATACCTAGTTCAGGTTATGATGGTGTTAGCTTTATTGATGTGAAAACTTTGGTTCGTAGCACATATCTCGTTGGATCAGCATATAAAGGACTTATTTTTCAATATTATGATTTGTATAGCCAAAATGATACTCGAATATATGACTTGAATTGAATAAATCATAGATCATGGCAAGGATGAGGGTAGCGGAGGGTGGATGGTACTGGATTGATTTACTGATTTACCTGATTTACTGCTTAGGAGATCAGTAAACTATTGAGGCATGTTACTATGTTTTATCAAAAAGAACTTATTTTTATGTTTGTTTGGATAGAAAACTTTGTATGTTTGTATTATACGTTGGGCGATTCTGATATGTTAGGTAGATATGATAACGATTTTTGTGAAAGTATTACCATATCTTATGTTAAAGTAAAAAACTTTGTTACGTTAGCATGATATTTCCATTAGGTCCTGATATGAAATAATTAGACAGGTCTTATCGAAAATTATTGTAAAGGTATTCCAATGTTAATTTTAAAATTAACTTGATGTTAATTAGCTTGAAAATGTGTGAATAGGTTTCGTTTTGTATGCTATGTTAGTCGCTTTACTGTTGTATAGGTGATGGAACTGTTGATTAATGTTAGCTGTTTATTTCTGATAAGGTATTTAGGTTTGTCGTTGCTGACATTATGATTTCTTTAGTTCAGTTATATGTTAGCTTTATGATGGGAAAACTCCTGTTCACGTTCATCATGCAATTTCGTTGGTCAGTAATATAAGAACTATGGTTATAATTATGTTTATCACAAAGTGAACTCGAAATATGACTTGAATCATAGATCAAGTAGATTCAATAGATCATCTGAGGGCCGGAGGGGAGGCGGTGGTGGTTTGATTTACTGATTTATTGATTTACTGCTTTAGGATCAGTAAACATATTACACCTTACTAGTTTTCTTTTTATTTGTTCAAGTTATTTTTTTGTTGTTAATTTTTGGATAATACTTGTCATGTTTGACAATTATTCGTTGGGGATTATGATAGGTTAAGTAAGGTTCATGATAAATTTTGTTAAAATATGTCACCATTTATTACTGATAATGTAGAAAACTTTGCTACGTTAGCATATATTCGTTGGTCTGTATGATGATATTTAGACAATGTTATGATAAACTTTTGTTAAATATTACCATGTTAATTTTATAAAATTAACTTTGATGTTAGAGATATGCCTTGACAAGGTGTGAATAGGTTACGTTTTGTATCTATGTTAGTCACTTTACTGTTCTAGGTATGGAACTTTGTTAATGTTTACTGTTATGGATCAAGGTATGTTAAGGTTTGTCGTTGTACCAATTATATTCTTAGTTCAGGTTATATGTTAGCTTTAATGTGATGTGAAACTCTGTTACGTTTCATTCAAGATTCGTTGGTCAGTAATTAAGAATCTTAATTAATACTTATGTTTATCGAAAGGTTGATAACTTCGGAAATATGACTAATCAATTAGATCAATAGATCAAGTAGATTCGTGGGAGTGGATGGCGGGTTGTTTGATTTACTGAGATTGTACGTGATTACTGTTTACAGCTTTAAATTTACAGCTTTACTATGATATTTTATTCCAGGAACTTATTCTTATATTATGTTTGGATAATACTTGTGCATTCGTTTGCAATTATTCGTTGGGGATTAGATAGGTTAAGTAAGGTTATATAAAATTTTGTTTAAAATTATTATTTATTAATAAAAACTTTGTTACGTTTATCCAAAATGATCTGTTGTCAGGTATGATAATTAGAGAAGGATATGATTAAATTTTTTGTTAAATATTACCAGTTTAATGTGTAAAATTAACATTCATATGTTAGATATATTGCTTGAGCAAAGTGTGAATAGTGCTATCGCTTTTCTGTAGCTATGTTGGTTACTTGATTGTTGTTAAGTTGAACTTTCGTTAATGTTGGTAGATCCTTACTTCGTGTGTAAGTGAGCTTCAGTTTTTGGCTTTCTACATTATTCTTTCAGTTGCAGGTTATGCTATGTTTACGCTTTATTAATGTGAAGAAACTTTGTTAAGTCAGCATAAAACGTTGGTTAGTATATAAGAACTTATTTTTATGTTATGTTGTTATCAAAATGATAATTTCCGAAATGTGATCTGAATCGAATATACTTCAAGTAGAGTCAAGTAGATCATGTGGAAGGGTGGTAGCGGTACGGGTGGGAGGGTAGGGGAGTGGGGGTTTGATTTATACTGATTTACTGCTTTAGGATCAGTAAAACTATTACACTTTACTATGCGTCTAAATTAAAAGCAAAGAAATTATTATTTTAATGTTATGTTTGGATAAAACTTTGTTATGTTTTAATTAAAAATGTGGGCGAGTCTATGATAGTTAGGTAAGACTATGAAGAGTTTTGCTAATCATATTACCTTATCATGCCTGAAGTAATAAAACTTTGTTTCGCTACGCATATGACTATCGTTGGTCTGTCATATAATTAGACAAGGTTATGATAAATTCTTTGTTAAATATTACCAATTAGATTTAACAAATTAACCTTGAGTATGTTTGAAGGATATGCTCGACAAATGGTCGAACCTAGGTTACCGTTGTTGTATGCTATGTTTAGTCACTTTAATCGTTACTTAGTTGGAACTTTTGCTTAATGTTAGCTGTTTATAACGTGCGTAAAGAATACTCTTAGGTTTATCGTTGTAGCATTATATTCTTAGTTCAGGTTATAATGTTAGCGTTATTGATGTGAAAACTCTGTTACGTGTTATCATCGAAGTTTGTTGGTCAAGTAATATAAAGAACATTTTTATATTTCATTAGGACAGCTATAAGGTCTTGTTTTTGACTATGAATCAATACGGATCAATAGATTCAACTAGATCAATAGATCATGGATATGTGGAAGGGGTGGGGGGTGGTTTGATTTAACTGATTTACTGCTTTAGATCAGTAACTATTCACTTTACTATGATAGTTTTACAAGAAGAGGTTATTTTTTTTTATGTTATGTTTTGATAATACTTTGTTATGTTTGGCAATTAATTCGTTGGGGATTATGATATGTTATGTTATGTTTCAATTTTTGTTTCAATATTACGATGTTAATGTAATGAAAAAACTTTGTTACGTGGCATGATATTAATAGTACAGGATTTCCTTGGAGTTAATATCGGGAACACGATATATTATATTATCTATAATTAATGATATATACATATATATGATATATAATATATATATAATATAATTATACTAATAATACAGGTATATATATATATATAATATATAATAATATAATATATATACTTATATTACGAATATATATATAATATTATATATATAATATATAATATATATATATATATAGTAACAGTGGCGTATCCAGGGGTGGGCAGAGGGCCATGGCCCCCCGAATTTTAGACACTAAAAATGTTATAAGTATCAATATCCGTTAACTAGTATGAAGATGCACGTGGTTTAAATTATTAGTTATGTAGTTCATGCGCTGTCAGGAAACAAATCTCGTAAGTCTCTTTAGTTAAACTAAAACTTGAAGCTATCAGAGAAAACGCAACATAAGATTTAAGATTTTTGAAGAATGTGTAAGCAAATCTGAATCTGAGCTTGGTATTGAAATTGATGTACCAAGAATTAACAATTCCAAAATACCGACCCAACATTCCTACTTCCCGACCACAGACTTATTATCGCACATCCATTTTTATACCTATTTTTGGATTGATTTATTTCCAGCATTAGGAGACGAGGTTTTTGAAATCATAAAAGAAATTTATATCTTCCTGCAATTAGTGATACCGAACCGTACAACTGGTCGCCTTATGAGAAGATTAAAAGATGTGTACGTTTTACGATGAGAGATCTCGAAAGCGCCAATTGAAAAGATTTAAGTAAAGAACAGAATGGAATGTTATGGAATTGGAAAAGAGCATCACCGACAAGAGATTGTCCGAAAGACTGCAAAATAGATACGTGAGTATTTTCTTGTTTCGACAGTCACAATTTCCAAACTATTTTACAATCTTGTTGCAGTATACTGGCAATTTTACCTATGTATACTGCTTCACAGAAATAAGCTTTTCAGACATAAAAAGGCTTCTGAACAAGCCTACTTGAGAGAGAATACTCGATGCAAGATGAAAGTCTTACTAAATTTGTCCTTCTTTACACACATCGAAATATTGACATTAAAAAATTATCCTTGGATTTTGCTCACTCATCATGCCCGGCGATTAAAATTTTAAACAATTAGGTAAGAATGATTTAGAAAATGGTACTACTAAAGTTTCCATTTTCTTAAGGAGAAATTGTATTATTTGGTCCTTACTTTTATATATTATATATATATTATAATAATATATTTATATATATATATTTCGTTGTATCTGATGATATATATATATATAATAATATATATATATATATAATACTTTATTATATATTAGTATATAGATATAATCTAATATCATATGAATGCACTTTTGTCTGGCTCCCCGCCGAAAAAAATTATGGATACTGCCACTGATATTATATATAATTATATATATAAGTATATAGTATAATATATATATACTATATATATATATATATAGTTATATAGTACTATAGTTTACGACTATATATAATATAATATATAGTACATATATATGTATAATAATATATATATAGAATAATATAGTAGTATATATATTATATATCTGGCGTGCAGTACAGTTAAAGACTTTCATTTTGTAGATCAAAGATAATGCTCCTTTCAGAGTTTAGATGGTTTGAGTTGGGGGTTTTTTCAGAGTCAGATCTTTTGCATGAGAAACAACGCCCGTTACATGCTATAGTAGGGATTTCGTTACCGTGACAGACAGAGGAGAGTATATTAACGCTATCGCGACAAATGTTGAATGGGAAATATTACGATTTCTAAGGAAATTAAATACTTCTTCACTCAACTCGATAACTTGTCCCCTGTTACTAAATTCGAAGCATTCCATCATGTACTATTTCTCTCTCTATATATTTAGGTCGACACCGTAAGCTCGTCAAGCACAATTTAGAATCAATTCTATTGCGGTCAAAACTTCTTTTCTGGACGCTCAAAACATCCCATGTGTTTGTTCAATTTGGTGAACCTCACACTTGGGGTTATCTTAGCAAAATCCATCTGAATGTAAGAAGGAAACTCTCAGAAGGAATTTCCTTTCTGAAAGACAGGACACATCAAAATAAATACTTAAAACAATCCACAACCTAATTTCTTTAACGTGCTTATCGCTCAGAAAATTTACTCGACTCTTGCTTCAAGTTATGCTAAGCAGCCCTCGATAACCAGAAGTGGCTTAAAAACAACGTTTTTTTATCTCGAAAACACCTGTATGTCTTCTTATCAGAAGTTGGATAATTTCTCAGCAAATAGTTCTCATTATCGGCTCAAATATTTCTCCTCAAATCTCTCGTATAACAACGTTTGTGAAAAGAAGTCTGCCTGAGAATGAAGAAAATGAAGCCATATTTCAGAAAGGGATTTGTCAAAAACGACTTTTCAGAAACCTCTGGACATTTGTTCTGACTGTCAACGTATGATTTCAGTCCAGGTAAGAGTTTCCAACACCTGTTCGTATGTCGCAAGCGTAGTTCAAAGCAACCATGCTTCTTTTGCCATTGTATCGCAGGGGCTGTTTATTACATCATATCTCAGGACAAAAAAATCGCAAAAATTCCTTTAAGCTCTTACTACTCGACGCGGTAATAGCAATGTAAAAATCGATTTTAATATATATGATTTACATGTATATAATGTAAGTATTTAGTCATCACGAACTATATCATATTATAATCATTAGTAAGCTGATATGATCTAGTAATAATAATAATATAATAGCCTATGCTAAATTATATATATAATGATTATATACATAAGTATATATATATACTGTATAATATAAGTGATATACTAATACTATACTATAATTAACTATATAGATTATATTAACGTATATATATTATATATATAGTAAATATAGTATATATTATGTGTATACCTAGTACTATAAGTATACTAAGTAATAGATAATAGATATATAGGTCATATATATATATATATCATATATATATTATATATATTTATATATATATTATATAAATATTATATCATATATAATACTACTGGTATGTTGTTACCGTCAGAGGCTGTCACGAGCACGATTTTTATGAAAATACAGGATATTACTCTAAGAAAAATAATAATGAGAATGTGGAAGAACGAAAATTGTCGCCGTCTTTAGAAAAAAGTTACAGCCTCTCAAAATAACTTAGTTAAAATCCCATGAGTACTTTCAATATTGATCGATCTCCAGGTACGTAGGTCTCATATTCAGGGGCCCCTCTAAAGGTCAGTGTTATGAATAACAGGCATTATTTGTTAGGATATATAGAGACATACAGAGAACAATCTCATGTAGAGAAACATCCTGGATCATGAAAACTGATCGCTGAGAATGCGCCTAAAGACGAGCACGGAGGCCCGCACTAATTTTTATATATAGAGAAAAATCTCATTGGGAGAAAATTTAACTTTCAGTAGGCTGTAAGAACTGTTTTTTCCTAAAGAACTGCCGATATATTTCGAATTTCACATTTTCACTTATTATTTTTTTAGAGTATAGCTATGTGATTTTTTTCAAAAGAAAAACATTTCTGGTTTTTTTTTTACATACAAACCTTAATGGGGCTTTTTACAACTTTGAGAGGGACTGTAAGACTTTTTTCCTAAGGAAGCGACCGATTTTCGCTTTTCAGCTATTCTTTATTGATTATTTTTTAAAGAGTATATCCTGTGAGTTTTCATAAAAATCGGGGTGACAACCCTCTGGGTAACTAATTACCAAATATATTAATATATAATATCATATATATCAATATTACTATATAGTATATATACTATAGTATACTTATATCTAGTATACAGATATAAATAATAAATACGAAAAAAAAAAGTAATATATATATATATAATTGCCTAAATTAAGCAAGATATAGATATAGAAAGATATATTATAATACGATATATATATATATACTAGGTATAGGTCCCTTGGCGTAATAGTATGAGTAATCATATACATACTTAACTGATAGATAATATATTATATATACATTCATGAATTTTTTAGATGTGTTTTGATTCTTATAATTTTTTAATATTATTAAGCTATTATAAAATCATTTGAAAAGGAGAAATATGGCGGGTGAGTGTCTCGTGGAAAAGCGGTGACCTATCTCAAAAGAAAAAGCGGACAATTTTTTTTAGATCTTTAAAAATAGCGGGACCAGGGCGAAAACAGCGGACTGTCCCCGCAGCCTAAAAGCGAGGAACGAAATGGTCCACTTTAGCATATATCGTTGGTCCAAGATATGAATGAATGGTAGACCAGAGGTAATGGATAAATCTTGTTTGTATTATAGAACAGTGATGACTGCCGATGTTAAGTGTTAATATGTAACATTTCATGAATGTTAGACGATATATGCTTGACAAGTGGAATAGGCCTAGAGCGTTTTTGCTATGTCTATGTTGGTACTTTACTGTTGTTAATAGTGCGGAACTTTGTTATTCGTAGTTTGGTAGTTTATCCGTGGTGTAAGATGTGGTTAGGTTTGGCGTTGGCAGCAATTATATTTCTTAGTTCAGATTATGCGAGCTTATGTTAAGCTATATTAATGTGAAACTATGTTAAGATCAGCAATAATATTGCCGCTTGGCTAGTAATGAAAAAAGAACTGTATTTTTTATGCTAGATTTATCAAAAGTGTACAACAAAGTAGTATAGAATTGAATCAATAGATCAATTGATCATGGAAGGGTGGAGAGGTAGGGTTGGGGAGGGGAGGGAGTGGGGTGGTTTGGATTAACCGATTTCACTGATTATGCTGCTGTTATGGTATCAGTAAATCTATTAGCACTTTAAACTGAGATGAATTTATCAAACAGAAATATTATTTAGCTATGTTTTGGATAAAACTTTATGTTGGCAATTATTCGTTGGAATTATGATATTGTAGGGTAAGGTTTTGACAAATTTTAGTTAAACTATTCTATGTTTATGTAGACCAAAACTTTGTACGGGTTAGCATATATTCCGTTTGGTCTGCATGAATTTAGGGCAGGTTATGATAAAAATTTCTCCTTAAATATTACCATGTTATGTATGAAATTAACGTTGATATGTTAGAGATATGCTTGACAAAGTGTGAATTGGTTACGGTTTTTGTATGCTATACTTAGTTGCATTAGCTGTTGTAAGTCGATGGAGGAACTTTGTTAATGATAGCAGTTTAATCGGGCTTAAGGTGTGTGTAAGGTTTGTCGATGTGCATTATATTCTTAGTTTCAGGTGAAATCGTTACATGTTAAGCTTGTATCTAATGTCTAAAACGTTTGTTTACGCATTTACCAGTATTAAGCGTTGATCCAGTTAATGAAATAGACAGTATTATGCCTAATATTTTCTGTTAATATACTTACATTCGGTTAGATTGCTAACATTAACATTAATGATAATGTTAGATTTATAAAGAATCAAGTTTACGGTTTGTACGCCTGTTCGTTAACTTTACTGTTGTTAAGTGTGGAACTTTGTTAATGTTTAGCAGTTTATTCTTGCCGCTTAAGGTGTGTTGGATTTGTTGTTGTACATTATATTCTTATTTCAGGTGATGCTATGCTAGCCTTTATATAATTGTGAAACATTGTTTGAATACCAGAAATCTCCATATTCTCATTGCTCAACAATATTTCCACCTTGTGCATACTCGCAAAATGATAGAACTGGAAATGTGACTTGAAAACAATAGATCAATACATCCAAAATAGAATGAATGGTAGTGGGTGGAGGGGAGGAGGGAGTTTAGGGAGGGTGGCCGTTTCTGGCTTACTGATTTAAACTGCTGTTAGGTGGTGTAATAAAAGCTACTTTTTTTACGTATAACATAAAAAGAATAAAAGTTTTAGTAAAATATTTTTTACAACAATAAAAATAAAAAAATAAAATAAAAGTTTTGTGTTGTTATATCCAAAATATGACTGAATCAACTAGATCAATTAGTCATCGAAGGTGGGAAGGTAGGTGGGTGGTTTATTTGCTGGATTTACTAAATCTACTGCTTTAGGGTATGAAAAAACGCAATTTTTTTACGTTATAAACATAAAAACCATAAAATTTTAGTAAAAGCAAAATGTTTTAAGTAAATAAAAAATAAAATAATCATTTTACTAATTAATTTAAAAAAATAATGGGTTTAAAGATTTAATTTGAAAACAAAAATTAAAACACAAGAAATAAAAACATAAAGCATGAAACTTATAAAATAAAATAGCATAACATATATGTTTAGTTGACGTTTATAAACAAGAAAAACGAGACTTTGGAAAAATAGAATGCTCAGTCTGAGGCTAAAAACGAATGTTATACTAACTCAGCCCGCACAGGCTTCCAAACCGGTGCCGGTACCTACACCTTTAATCTTCTGCAGTCTTCTTCTCCTCTTCCTCTTCCTTCTCTTCCCTTTCTCCTTCTTCCTTCTTTCTTCTTCTGTTTTGCGATCCGTGCATTTCTTCTGGGAACACCCCTATACTATTTTTAAGTTATGTTTATCCAAAATGATACTCTAAATGTGCTTGAATCAATAGATTCAAGTTAGAGTCATAGGATGGGTGGTGAGGGAGAAGGGATGGGGGGCTTGGATTTACGCTTTAGGGGTGTGTAAAACATAGCAAATTTTCTTACGTTATAAACATGAAAGCATAAAAATTTAGGTTAAACAATATGTTTTTATGCAAAAAGAAAATAAATTAAAAAAAATAAATACAAAGATATTTTAATATTTGAAAATAAATTAAAAAATTAAATTTTTTTTTTTTTAAATAAAATTAAAAAAATTAAATTAAAGAAAAACAAAAAAAAAATTAAAAAAAATTCAATTAAAAAAAAATTAAAAAACTTAAACACCAAGTATAAAAGTAAAATAAACTTAAGAAAATAAAAATTTATATGAACCAGATCTCAACTTTGGACAGGAAGGCTGAATAATGAAAAATAAAGGTATATATTTCGAGAAACAGAAGATGAAGAGTAGACATTGCACCTAGGATGATAGATAAAAATCAAGGATTAGGAACGCGGATATCGAAAACATTGAAAGACTTCCATTAAGTAATTATTTAATTTTGGTATCACTTGGAAAAATATCCGAATTAGAACATAATTTAGAACAAATGCGATGACCTTGATATGCTGTAGATAGAACTGCTCTTGTAGTGATTAAGGTACTGGAATAACATTTTCAGTTACCTCGCTCGTTTGATTCAAACTTTTAGATATTTTCTCATGGTGTTAGAGCTTCAATAGAATTTGCAATGATTGTCCAATCGAATGTTTTGATTTTATTTCTGAATCAAAACTTACAATCAATATCAAACTCACCTTCACATTAAGTGTGCGTTCTATCATTTTCAGTATTCTGTTCCATTTCATGGGTCTATTTTCATTGCTATTCTTCACCTTATGATGATAAAGTATTTCTTGTAGATTTCTTAGATCATATTGGGAATATGCAGAGATTGAAATTAGTAGCAATATTCAACGCTTGAGTTGAAATATTCAACACTTATTGCAACACTTGAGCACCTGAATAGTAGACACTTGTTGAAATATACGTATAGTTTCAATTATTTGGACACAAAGTTTTTTTCTGCTACTATTATTACTCATCAATTATCTTCTTATTTTGATTGACACAGTAGTGCATATAGTCGGTATGCTTCGGGGAGTTTTTTTCTGAATAAGGAGCTTCAAATTATGCGTGTCTATAATAATAGCGGGATATAGAGTATTTATAGGTAGGTCTGATATATAGAGTATATAGAGTATACGTATATAGTATATAATATGTTTTTGAACCGATTTACCGAGTTTATGTAATATCATTTTTCAATTTGTAATTTTGGAACATATTAGTGTAATATTGACTTACAAATAATAGATTGATGAGGGGGGGGGGTAGGGGGGGTGGGCGGGGGGGGTAGGGGGGGGGGCGCTTATATATTATATATATTTATTTAACTAATATTTATTATCTGATATTAATTACCATATTTCTGCCCCCTGATATTACAAAATTGCACTGTCGATAGATTTCGGTGGGTGTGGCTAGCTAGGCCCCTCAGCCCCCCCCTGGCTACGTACCTGCATATACTATTATATATATATATATATAGTATATATATATATATAGATGTATATATATAAAATTATATTAAATATAATTACTTATATTGTATACAATGTATATAAATTAAGTTTATTAAATATATTAAATAGTATTTAGGCATTATACAAGATAAATTTTGTATAAGGTTTCATAATATTGAATTGAAGGGGGGCTCGAGCCACGGGAAACCAAGGAGGGGAGAGAGGACGTGGGATGTAGGTTCCATATCCCTTTCATGAGGGAAGGAGCCGGTAAGGAACCCCGCGACAACCCAAATACCACAGAGAGCCGGGCGCGGTAACCCCCCTGACCGTGGGGCACATAGTCTCTGACCTTGTTTATGCCGGAATATATGGTGCAGCAGGATTATGCCCATCGCTAGGCAGAGGGGGGGAGGCCTCTCGCAGAGATCCCCGCTGACTTCTGCACATCGTTGCGGTACTACCTTGGGTAATTCTTTTAGTTAAAAAAGCAAATTATAAATCAGAAAGTCACTATTTTATTTTTCAACACGATAATCCAATTATAATAGAATACTCTAAAATAGCTTTGTATTACTGTAAACATATTGGATACAAGATAGTTAAATTTTTTTGTAGTTATCATCTCAGATTTTTCATCATTCCTATTCACCACACATAATTTAAAACCAGGAGGAATGTCCAAAAACAGGTATCTTAACCTCCTTTCGCCCTGTAGCTACTGCTCAGTTTTTTATGAGAGATATTAACTATTTTTATTTTTTTTATGTATATATTTTTTTTTTACATTTTCCGCATAAAATGGGACCCACGATCAGTCTCCATCACACATGTGAATTTGTCTTTGGTGCCACCAGAGTAGCGTTGTTAGTTTTTTGAGAGATTACAGTGGATTAAGTTCGGAGTTAGATATGCTAGGACGGACTGAACCATAATATAAATATTGCCTTAGTCAACACGCCTCCCGTGGAGCTTTGAGTCTCTATCATTAGAATAAGATGATAATTAGTGTATAGTAATAAAATTAACTTATTTAACAAGACTATTAATCGCGAATATAACAGTTATAAATATAAATGATTATACTACTTATATTATATATATCATATTAGTAATAGTAGTAGTATATTTATTACGATGAGATGTAATATATTATATAATATATTCATTATTTATTAATATCATTTATACTTATGCTTATCATATTTACAGAGAGATCATTAAAGCCCACTACCTACAAATCATCCTATTAATATCATACTTTTTTGAGAATAAATACACGTACTATTATATATCACGATGTATGTAAATCACCTACACCTCCCTATATCTACTATACATATACACACTATTATTTATATAAACTATACTATATTAATATATAATATATATATATGATATCATTATTTCTATATATATATATATATATATATATTATCAAAAACCACGGGGCTACCATATGTACTCATATAGTATATAATAACTACCTATAGTGATATCCTACTTGCTACACTACTCATACTATATTCAATAATTTTTACTAAGCTTACTAACCCTGCGAATACTCCTATTCGCTAATGGAACATCTGTTAATTCTTTCTTAACTTTGTGCCTTTTTACAAATTTTTCTTAAGATAGTTAATAAACTTAAATATTCATTATCAATACACTATATTTCCACGAATTGAGCACTAAAAGATGAAACGCGCGATGGTTAGAAAGAGAGAGTATACTATAAAGAGTGATATCTTATATAATATATAACATAAATAATTCTCTAATATAAATTACAACTATGATTGATTTCCAAGTCAGGAGTAACTTATCTACTATGGCATTAATGGATTAGACCAATAATAATCATGACAACTAAGTGTCGTCTTGTTGCTCTTACAGCACTAACCTAATGTCTGGATTGGCTCCTAAACTGGCGATCCCGCACAATTTTATCTGCTCCTTCGTGTTTGTTTTTTCATTTCTTGAGCATTGATTTTTCACTTTGAAAGCCTGGTAGAACACACACAATACCGACTCGGGATCGAAGTACGCGCGGGATCTGCCCCGTTATATCCGATGTCTATTGCAGGCGAATCCGAATCCGTCTGCGCGTGAAGATCAATGTTCGAATTCTCGAATCATCCCAACTTCCAGCTACTGAACGTCGGAATTAAAGATTCGAATATACCGAATCCGGGTGTGTGGAAATGTTCGATCCGTAATCTATGACACGAACCTTCCAACATTTCCACGTCCCAGTGAACCTGTCCGACGAACTTCCGATCAGATTCTGATCATCCCGACCTCCCGGACTCGAGCAGCTCCGCACACCCCGAATCTTCCGACACTTCCGAGAGCTTCGAATCCGTGCTTCGCATTCGAGATCTTCCCACGATTCTCCGGCGCACTCATTCGCCCCATCTTACTGATAGTTACTAAAAATGTCGTGACAGATGTGAGTAGAGTTGTGAGTTTAAACACCCAGAAGGTTTCTGGAATTTGATTGGAAATATTTTTGGTAGAGGAATTTGTATGATGAAGTCGTATTTCATGGTGTTCTTTTCATTTTACAGGAATTTACATTCAAAAAAGAAGTGATTTGAAGGGTTGTGATTTATTTGACAGGCTTCTATGCCGAAAATTTTCTTTAAAATTGAGAAATAAATTAAACTTTCTGTTTGTTGTTCCTATGATTTTTCAGTAGTGGAAGGAGGTAAAATGGTTATTCATGCAAATGCTAGGATTTTGTTGACAGGGATATCTGAGTTGATAAGATGAGTTTGAGGTGTCTTGAGGTCTCTTGTTTAGTAAGTTAAATGTAACAGAAGATGTTTGGGGAAAGCTGTCAATCTGTAAATCGTGATTTAGATTTTGGTTTGTTTTGTTGTGAGAGTGTGGTTGCTGCTAGAGTAGATTAATTACGTATGTGATAACTGTTATGTCATTTGGAATGTTATTATTTATCCTGTATTTGGGGATCGGCTGCGTGGAAGTTAGAATACAGAAAATAAGAGAGAACAGACTGGTGAATGGTGTTGACAAATATACAACAATTAATTTAGAGCTTCACAACTAAATTAACAATTTTGTAATAAAATTTAAGCTAATATATATATATACAATATATATCATAAATATATCTAATAATATATATATATTCACCTATATATATAGTAGGAGTAAGTAGTAGGGTTTTGATAAAATGTGAAGTAACCTCACTATATATATAATATACATACTAGTATATCATATAATATATATGGGTAAGATATATAATTAGATATATATACTATATATATAGGAATACATTAATAAATATATATTATAAACTTATTAAATATATATAATATATAAATATAATAATATAACTATAATATAATAATATATTATATAATAATAAATATAATATAAATATAACATATAATAAGAGTATTAATTCATTAGGTAGTGAGTAGTAGTAGTAGGTATGATAGTAATAGGGAGGGGTAGGTAGGTGATGGTGTGGGTAGGAGATATATAGTTTCACTATATTTTGAAATCTTATAGAATAACTAAGTTGGTTTGACTTATTAAAAACTACAATCTTCAAAATACATCATCTTTTGCTTTAATTATCTTTTTTTATTCACCTAACTCGACATTTCTTAAACTTTTGAATCTAAAACTTTGGACCAGATGTTCGAATAAGCCTGTGAATCTATTAATTTCCTGAGTCTGGATATTCTCATTCCCAAATTCCAATTCCCACATCCAACCGGAATCTATCCATATGGATTTAACTCTGGATTTTATTCAAAAAATTCCATTTTAGAGCTTCACTTCAGAAAAGGCAAAAATACAACAGATTTTCTCCTTGAATGGAGAAGCTGGAGAAACTTTAAGGGTTTAGAGGAGATTTAGAGTAGGGATGATGAGAGAGGGACAGAGGGAAAACGATCTTTTAAAAAGGTTGGATCCTGATAGAAACGTCATTCGTTGGGGCATCGACTCTTGATAACAGCTAATGAAATAGCTCCTTTAAGTAGTGTTATAGGGCGCGAAAAATATTGAAGATAGAAGTTTTCTTAAAGAATGGAAATATTTATTACAACATGTATTTGAATATATTATATTTATAGTAGTTATATATATCATATAATATGGGGCAAAAATGTATAGCTGTTTTTCTTTTCCCTTGGGTTCATTATAAAATTTAAATATACGAAAGGCGATGTTAGGGGAGAGTAGTGAGGGCCCAGAGACAGGGAAGGAGGGTCACGGACTTGAAAGAAGAAAGGATGGTCCATCGCTTATACATATAGGTAAACTTGAAGTTATTTTAAATAATAATTAATAATTAATTCAAAAATTTAAGTAATTGATATAAATAATAATAAATTAATACATAATAATGATATTAATTAATGAAAAATAATATTTGTTAATAATAAAATTGAGTAATAATACTAATAATAATATATAATAATAATAATAGAATATCATCTTGTAAAAATATTTAAAGCCTGTTTTACTTGTAATATTTATTTTTTAAAAATAAAAAGTCTGCACCATCTCACAAACACATTTATAATTATCTTTGAAAATTATATGTATATTGAAATTTCGATTAATTATGATATTAAATTAATATTTTTTATTTGTTAATAATATTGTATATGTCGATATATGAAATAACAAAAGGCAGGAAATTAAACTTTTAATTACTGCTTAATTATTTTTAAAAAGACATGTAACTGAATCTTATTTCTATCATGATTAATTAGCAAATAAGGAAGAGGTTTCAGAGGAGTTTTATTTTCTCTGAACATTCATTTTATGAACAGTTTAAGCATTTTTTTGATAGGATTGTAAATAAAAACTTCAGTGAATTGACGCGGTTTAATAATCCTCATCTACTCTGTGGTCGTGAGGAAAAAAGGAGGCTTCCTCTTCAAAATAATTTCGACCACACTAACTATATTATATATAGATATTGGAAGGTGTAATCTTCTCAAAGTAACAGCTCAACTAAGTAGCACAAGGAAAAATCTCAAGAAAACAGTTAAAACTACATCTTCGAATGAAGAAACAAGGAAGTATCCTAAAGAAGCAACCAAGTAAACTACCCAGACAAGCACCCAAAAGAAGTATTCCAATTAAACTAATATGAATTGTGAAAGGAACACGAAATGAGAGAGAATTCGCTATCTACACAGAGAAAACTGGTGTGGAGTTTTGCTGTGGACCACAGAGGTGCCGTGCATGGGGGTGTGGTTTGAGGGCAATTCGGCGTGGAGGAGGGGGGACTTCCTTGTGTCGAGCGTAGACACGAGTTGACTCCTAAATCCAAACCTTTTGCCAAGCAGTTTAAAAGGTGGAAAATCAATAAGAAGTATGTGATCAACAAAAAAATTAATATTTTCACACAAAAACAGACTTCACATTTAAATTATAATTAGAATTAGGAAATTGTGCACAAAATGGTATACAATATACTATCGCGCTTTGGGCCGTTAATATATAATTTATACTTCATCTTGTGCAAATTTTTTCATCACAAAAGGTGTTAAAAAAACTTTAATTAAAACAATGTTATCTGTTTTCCAAAAAAATTAACCCAAGAAAAAATTTTTTATAAAAATGGGTGACAATAAAAATTCATGCATAATACCATTAAAAACGGCTACTTTTATGTGTGAAAAAAAAAGAAAAAAACAGACGAGATTTTGAGACACCTTAATATATAAAGAATATATAAATACAACTTAATTTGATATATGACATTATGTGTATTGCATTATTGTAATCGTTATTACTTTTTTTGTTTCTTATTTTAAAGTAAAAAACTACTAGAAAAATAATACAAAAAAATTAGTATTGCACTTTTTTTCTTAGATGTATGGTTCCTCTGAGGGAAGTTTTTTTCGAGAATACAATAGAAACACATACTGCACACTTAACCAGCCTTACAACACTAATTAATCATCTAAGACTCGCGTTAATTAAGAGTTGTGGTTGTTGTTTTATTTTACGAGAATTTCGTTAGAGAAGAGCTTAGTGAATTCCAATTCCTGTGGAAAACATTTTCTCTTAATTATCAACACTTCAACAGTAACTTAAGCTCCTTAGGAAGTTTAGTAACACCGAAAACCTGGCACGGCAGATACATTAATAAGACAAGTAACGAAGGTAGTCCTCTCCGTCACAACAAAGCGTCGCGTCGCTCCTCGCTACACTTCCGTTACTACTCACTCCTCCCAGTATCAACACATCATTGAAAATAAATAATTGTAAAAGGAGATAAGAGAGAGAGAGTGAGGGAGAGGGAGAAAGAGAACAATCGGCACTGAATAGGGGAATTGAATTCAGGGGAAGGGATATCGCCTCCCAGAGTGAGGGATTGAAATCTTGGCTCATTTGATCCCCTCTTTCTCTTCCTTCATTTCCCCTGTCAACTCTACGATTGACTTGCTGCCACAAGTATATATCACATCAACACACAACACAGCATTTATATATATATACTATATATAATAGTAATATATTATATATAATAAAATATATCATTATTATATAATATATATAGTATATATATATATATGATATATATATATATATATATATATATATAATATATAATATATAATATACTATCATAGTATATATATATAGTATATATATATCATAATAATATATATATATATATATAATATATTATATATATATATATATATATATATTATATATATAATATATATATATATAATATATATCGTTTTTTTTTTATTACATAATAAATCTATTAATACTTTTCGTTATAAATTATGATTAATTATATTGTCGTAGTCCCGCGAATATTTACAGGGTAAAATTTCGGTTTTTGTTTTTTAATATCCTTTTAAATTAAATCTTTTTTTGTGAAGGCTTAAGAAGCCTAGTTTTTTTTTTCTTTTTCAGTGAAAATAAAAAAGTGGCTTTGTTTTTCTTTTTAGTGAATTAAAAATAAGTTTTTTTTTCATTATCGGAACATTTTATTTTAGCAAAATATAATTAATAATTAACCAAAGTGAGGTAAACTTTTGGACAAGACCCAGACCACCCAGAAAAAGGTCTACCTAAGGACCAAGTCACCAAAGTCACAACGGTCACGAAACGGTCCACCAAGGTCAAAAGGTCACAAAGGTCACGAAAGGTCACCAAAGTCACCGGCACGAAATGCCTAATTAACCCAAAAAATGCAATGCAATAGGGTCTTCGACAGAAGAAATGTGTTTTTCTTTGACCAAAAAATAACAGAGAATTGTTATATTTAGCTACTAAAAAATTGAAAATTTATTTTACTGACCTAAACATTTTATATAGGTATGGCCTAAACCAGTGATCACAAAAATAAGATGAATCTTGGAATGTGGTTGAACGCCTGCATTAATCATCAACAAGTGTTGAAAAACTCTGCAGAATTTTGAAGAACTTTGAAGAACCAGTAGAAACAAAGTTCGCTTACACATCCTGAACAAAACAAAAACAAAAATATTTGGCTAAAAAAGTAATTTCCCAAATCCTAACAAAATAGTTTATTTCTTAATTACATGTTTTGGCCATTAAACAAATACTATATCAATAGACTTTGATATTTTTTTTAATAATTTGGAAGAAAATTACTTTATATTTCAATGTACCTTTTAATATTTTTAAATAATTTGAAAGAAAATTATTTTTATTTTGAAACTTTTAAATTTGATCTTTAAAATATTTTGAAAGAAAATTATTTTATTTTTGAACTTTGAAATTTAAATAATTTTAAAAGAAAATTATTTTTATTTGAACTTAGAACTAAAAGTGATTAAATTTTAAGTTTTTAAAATTAATAGTGAATAAATATTTCTTGAACATAGAC
>JABUQX010118084.1:0-5000 GCA_015478945.1 Trachelipus rathkii
TATATATATACTATATACTATATATATATATATATATATATATATAAATAATATATATATATATATATTATAACTTATGTAAGTATATTATATATATATATATATATATATATATCTGTCAGTATGAGCGAAAATTTGAATGTATAAGGATTCTTTGTATGATACTTTTAACATGTATTTTTGTGTAAATATAACACACACCTAGTTTGGATTAAGAATGAAAGACAATTTGAAATGTTTTGTATTTTATTTTATTGACTAATTACTAAGCTTTGCTTGCCTCATCATGAATTTTTCCTTATCTATAATATTACAAAAATTAGGCCAATGTTGTGGAAGTTCTGAATGACAGAGATATATGGATCCTAAGTACAAAATGGAAGATTGTAGGAAGCTGCACTTGGATAATCTGATGTCGGGGCAGACATCAAGGTTCACACTAAGGTCCTCCTGATTCCGCCGACAAACCTTATGAGAGTTTTCGATGAATGGGCTCAAATAAAGGATTTGGTAGGCCGGTAGCTAGGCTCAGTTGGCCCGGTAGTGGTGAATGACAGGCGAAAGAGAGATCACAGAACGGAAAAGCACAGCCTGATGACGGTAATTACGAGGGGATAAATCTCATGGATTTGGTGTATTGTATAAATTGCTTTATGTTCAGTTATTTCATAATCGTTGCATTTAAACATAATTTAGCCTGGATTAGTATATTGATTGCACGTTTAGCATATCGTTGATTAGGTTCTATAGGTTCTGTAAACGTTTTCTCTAAGTGTACAAATCTTTTTTGGAATTTTGCTATAGCTTATGGGAGAGAGGGAAAGAACTATGAGTAACCCGCCGGAAGATATGGGAGAGGAAGAAAATGGTTACAAGTACCGTCCCAGAAAAGCAAATTTGCCAAAGGAAGAGGCAGAACAACGAGAGAAGACAAAAAAACGGTGTCCTATTGAGTCAAAAATTTTAGTGGATTAGGGAAATATTTTGCAATCTATTAGGCTTATGTTTCTATTTGCATGTTCACTAGTTTGGATTTCGGTTGTAGTCATTAGAGACGTGGACCACATTTCTTTCAACAGATTCTTCTAAAATAGGGATGGAGTCATGACCCGGTCCTATAATTAGTAGAGTGGGAAGAGAGAAGGTGTGCAACACAGTCTTAAGCTTTAAGTTGATCATATGTGAGAAATAGTCAAACATTTCTTCCCAAAAGGTATTTCTTTTTCTTTCGGTAGGAATTAAGATATCAAAACGATGCTCCTACATTGAGAACTAGAGTATAAATAGGGAAAATACATGACCTTCTCATCAGTTTATTGCTGTATTTTGCTTTGTTTTTTAGCATTCCGTTGTAGTTTTCAACCAACGATTAGCTCTTTCTAACTATTAGTTATGAGGTTTTGATCAAAAGTTTCGAGAAGTTGGAGAGTTGTTCTTTTCTATCATGTCACGATTTAGCTCACTCCCTCTGAGTGTCCGGGAAACGAAAGATAGTGAGTCACAGAGCTAAAATTTAGCCGTGGAAAGAGAATAACGATTGAAGAAGTATTTCGGTGATAAAGAAACAAGATCAGAACTGGAGTGACAGGAAAGATAATCGTATTGGGTTGGTAAATAGTTCAGTAGATAGTTTTGCATATAGTTTTTGTTCATATTTTTGTTCATATTTTTGTTTTAAGTATGTTTTAAGGATGTACTTACGATAAACGACTATGTTGGGTCACGTTAAAAGTTTTTTTTTGAGGGCTATGAGCAAGTACGAAGGAGATGGTGATCTCTAGTATCATAAGTCTCAGTAGGCCAATATAGGAGGTAAGAAATAAAAGTTTTTTTTGAGGGCTATGAGCAAGTACGAAGGAGATGGTGATCTCTAGTATCATAAGTCTCAGTAGGCCAATATAGGAGGTAAGAAGTAAGAGGTAGAGAAAACCCAACATAGAAAATGCTGAAAGTTCTTTTCCTTGTCGATGATAAGCCCTGCGTAAAGAGATAGTGATCTCTAGTAGTGTGAGTCTTAGTTATCGACGTAGTGGATGTTTGTCGAGAGACAAAAAATCCCGAAAAATAGATGAAAAGAACCAAAGCTAGGAATGAAGTTGCGTTTGTATGATATAGACTTTAAGAAATTTTTTTTTACATCGCTTTGTATTCAATTTGCTCGCTAACCTTAGGTGTAACCGCCAGTATAGTATTCGAATTGTTTCATAGTAAATGAACTTTTTAATTTCATTTAAGATATCATATCGTTCCTTACGACAAATCATAGATTTTATGGTGAGTTCTCATAAGCTAGAAGCTCGGAACTTTGGTAGGAAAAATGAGTAATAGCGATAAGCATTTAGGCACAAATAGAGGCTACAGCGAAGCTCTCAGATGCCTATCTTTGCTTTATAAATATGAAAATGACATCAAATAGAGAGAGGAAGACTTAGCTCCCACTCCACTTATCATTTTGGTTTGCGATATTATGAGAACGTTTTTGTATAAATAATTCAGCGGTTTTGGTGTAAATAAGATACTTGGTTAGCATAAAGATATATTTTTTTTTTGTCTATAGGACAAATAACTTAGGTTTTGTTGAGAAATAATTATACATTTCGTATCGCATTTGTATAATTCACGTCAAAATTTTGATAAATATTTGGTTTCAGCTGGTAAAAAAATTGAAATTTTTTTTTTTGCCGATTATGTTTTATTATTTTTATCAATACCTACCTACGAGATTCATCCTCGAGGGAGGGCCCCATTTTTCATTGAAAAAATAAATTCGAAAAGAAAAGATTTTCTTTTAAAAGAAAGATAAAAATAATAAAAACAGCAAGAGAATGACAACTAACCTTGCCATTAATCTTAACATTTTGTTTAACGCTTAGCATGTTTCTAATCAGGAAGATGATAGGCATGAACACTTCCGTTAATATTTTTATTTTTACGTGTTGATACTAACAGTTTTTTTTTTTTATTATTTTAAACAGTAGTGTTGTTAAACGCATGATATAATAATAAAATATACTAACATTTCTTATAGATTTCTATCAGTATAAAGCACAATCATATCTTTGAAGATTGATCTGCAATACTAATAGCTTTTGATACTAATATTAAAAAGGATGTTTTTGCAGTGTTAACAATTGGGATTAACATTTTCAAATAACTTTCTCATAGCTTTATACTAACGTTCTTAGAATTAATTTTCTTTCTAACCATGTTACTACTAACATTAGTAAGTAAAACTAGTGCTTAATTGTCGTAATAACATTTATAATGTCGCTTATGTAGTTGTAAACCTTTAAAGAAACTTTGATAGTCTAAATGGTATACGAATGAAACTAAAGTCCAAAGGATAGAAGTAGGGTAATTGTAAGTAAGTTTTAGGCTTTAACATACTCGTGTTCCTTTCAATCTTTAAACGAATGTTAATAACAATTAACTATTGCTAATGACCAAATAATTAGGCCAGTACAAGTGAAAACTAGTCGTTACTGAGAATAGGGAAAAGAAAAGTAACCAAAAAATCACCAATTGACCAGTACCAAAAATATTTTTAGGTCAATGTGATTAACCAAAAACCATAATAACCCGAGATAAAGTTTTAGTTTCTTTTTAGATAGCATAAAAGGGAATCGCAAATTTAATAAAATAAACTAATGCATAAATGTTCTAAACGTCATTCGTTAGGAAAGACACCATATGAGTTAGAACCACACCTTATCCCCATGCTATATATCTATTTTTCTTTATCTATTTATCTTCGCAGGATTTGGAAAAAACAAGGACACACATTCTTATATGCCTCCATAAAACATTGAGTTTTGGTCTTACTTGTTTTCCAAACTATCTTTTCGTTTCAAGAATACTTTCTTAGGAGAGGAATTCTCTTGGAATCTATGATAGAAATTTTCATTATTCATTTTGCTTCGACATCTAGTAAGAAGTTTAGTTCAACCAGAACTCCTTCTTTTTCATGTCCAATATTCTTGTTCATTTCTTTATGATTTGTTCCTTGAGATAAGTGAAATAGTTTTTTCCATAATAACCAGTTCTCATCTCCGGCGAAGGGGACTATATCGTGAATCGATACTTTGCTTCGCAAGTATAAGTCGATGGAAAAAACTTGTTGCGAAAGAATTTCAGAGTACGGCGCCCTTCAGGCGGCATACCTCGAATTCCCTTGCAAAATGAAAGCGTCTTTCTCACGCTAGCTTATTGGTTCTTCAACATTTAACTGGCATAGGAACTATACATGTTCAGGTATGTCTTTTCTTCCTATTTTCCTACTTTCTTTCGATCAGAACACCGCAAAGGTGAGAATCCTTAACGGTAGGAACTCTTGCCCCGTAGCTATGACGCATTACTATGCAATAGCCGCAGGTCTGGGCATACGAGGGAGCTTGGGAACGCCTCATTCCGCGTTCTCTATTCACCTGGTGAAGTCAGTGCCTAACCGTGTTACGAATGTGAAATATTTCATAGGGGGTTTAAATCTTTAAAATAAACTAAAAGAAATTCTATAAAGACAGGGATTTACAAACGCAGAAAGCGTATATTTTAATCAAACATATATATAGTATATGTATATATATGTTGACTTATATATATATGTATACAGTATTGTATATATATAATAATATATAATCTATATATATATATATTATTAGATATATATATAATAATAATTATATATATATATATATAATATATAGAGTAAATATATGTTTAGCTAAATATCTAATTATAATCTTGCTAGTATCCAATTCTCATTCCAAAAATCTTTGCAGAGAAAAAATTAAAATATGTAATCAAAAACAAAAAACTTTATATTCCCACAAAATATGTGTCAGTGAAATGGTGATGTTTTCGAATTATTTCCAGATGACTCCCCATCCGACCCTGTGGTTGTGTATCAATAAGTGGTGATGTTGTCGAACCTGTCAGATGGGAATCCCCACCAAACTTTGTGTAGATGAAGCTTTAACAATCAGACTGGAGGTAAAGATTTA
>JABUQX010118084.1:17500-20000 GCA_015478945.1 Trachelipus rathkii
TACTGACATATCTTTCATCACACAGGATGTTGGTGTGGATGTTATAAGAGAGTTTAATGATTGTTCTTCTGATGTTACATTTGCTTCTGCACCTCTCTCTTCACCTAACTGTAATATCGATGGATTTCCTTCATTTTCAACTGCTTCCTCTGTCACTTCATTTACTACACACTCAACTGTCTCTTCAGTGAAATTCAAATCTGGGGAGTTGTCAGATGTTAATGGTCGGCCTTTATCAACCCATGTTTGGTAGGTTCTTAGTTTTGTTTGGTTTAACTTATTAATATCAATTATGTCTCGAGAGAAAGGAAATATTCCTGTTGCCCTGAACCCACTCTTGATGTTATCTGGTGAGAGTCCTAATTTCCAAACTTTGCAAAGAAGATTGGTGAAGGTATCTTTTCTTAAAGGGGCATTAGCACTGGTTTTGTGCACATAATTTGTTAGTTCTGTGTCATATTTCGATTTCAAAGGAGCAAAGCAACTGACATCTAGAGGTTGGAACAAATCAGTGGAGTGTGGTGGCAGTTTGAAAATGACAATGTTTTCTTTAATTGCTAGTTCAATGGTTTTTATACTAGTATGGCTTAAATGTCCATCTAGTATAATTAATAAAGGCCGAGCTGTGGATCTTATTATTAATTGTTTAAAAAAATTTTCGAAAATCTCTGCAGTCATCCACCCAGATTCTGATGCCGAGTACATTGTACCTTCCAGGTAGTTTTCTCCTTTTCCAACCCAAGACTCCAACACACGTTTTCCTTTGAAGACTATCATGGGATCCAGGACTGTCCCATTAGCACAACAACATGCCAATACTGTAATATTCTCTTTACCGCACCCTGATGTTAAACGTATAGTGTCTTCTCCAATACTTGCAACGATTTTGGTTTTTGAAGGGTCTAATGGGAACCCTGTTTCGTCAAGATTCCAAATGCATTCTGGTCTATTTTCAATTTTCATTTCTTTAATAATCTTTTCCAGTTGATCGTAAAAATCGTAAACGATAAAGGGATCTGATGTAGCAGTCTGCCTCGAAATCTGCTTTTGTGTTCCTCTCTTTAAGTTAAATTTATGCCGCTTCATGAAATTTTTGGCCCAATCATATCCAGGATAATTGTTTTTAAATTTGGTTTCTATTTTATTTGCAACAATATAATCATAAAGTATTTGGCGCAATTCAGTAACAGTTGGTCCAAGACCCATTTTTCCCATCCTTTTTACAGCGTCTGCCAATTGGTTTTCCAATTTTTCAGATATGTATGTTTTCTTTCCCCTTGCCGAAGATGGTAGTAACTCTTTATTTTCTCTCTTTCTAACAGTTAGTTTGTGTAAGTAGCCAGCAGAGAAATTGTGGATTTTTGCTGCTTCTCTAATTGATTTACCTTTCTCTACATCATTGAGGGCAAGGTTTATCTTTTCTTTCGAAAAAAAATTTTTAAGCTCGTACTTGCGTGCGTGGGCATCTTTAATATTCTAAAATATTTGTGATTTTTCCTTGTAAAAAAAGAGAAAAAAATACTACATATAATCATATTATATATATACTAATATTTATTATTATTATATATATATATAATTACTATATATATATATGTATATATACTATATACTATATATACATATATACTATATATATATATATTATATATAATATATATATATATATATATATTATATTATTAATAATACTATATCATAATATATATCATCCCTCTATACTAAGCAACCCAAAAATAGTGATCCCGATACTCCCTCCCCCGCCCATCTAAATACATTTTACTCTAGTAAATTCTGCCTCTACTTCAATCCTCTCGCCATTTTACACACCTAATCCAGTACGCTCCCCCCTATCACTCTTCCATGTATACTTGTGATTTTCCTTTTTTTGAACCAAGTATTCCCACTATCATTCTTTTTCTTTCAACACACAACTCTAACAGACTTTCCTCCATTAACATTCCTCTCCCCTACCCAAATGGTCCTATTATTCTTCCCACCCCCGCCTTCCCACTCCTGCATTCACATCTCCCAATAGACAAATTTATCATTTTACCCGAAACTTTAACACTCATTCAACTCACTCCAAAATCTTTCTCTCCTCCTCCCTCCCTCTCATTCACTGGTGCATATGCGCATATAAAACCCACATTTCCCCCCCCGAATTTCACTTCTACCCACATTATCTCGAACTCCACCTGGCTGCACAACCTTACCTTATCCCACAACTCTTTCCTCATAACTATTCCACCCCTTCCCTGCCCTCACTCTCCTCGTTCACCCTGATATCATACCCTTCGTATTTTTCAAAGTCATCTCCCTTCTCCTTCAGCTTAGTTTCTGTTCAACCCTACGCACAACTCCAACCCTTTTTTCTTCAAACAATTAACACACCCACTCTCCTCCCTCTTCAAATCTGTTTCACCCACCCTCTCACGTTCTTTAAAATCCCACATAATACATAAATATATTCTGAACTTCTACGTTTAAACCAACATTT
>JABUQX010118084.1:25000-34718 GCA_015478945.1 Trachelipus rathkii
TCGATGTATTCTTCTTGAAGCAATATAGATCAAGGTATTCGATACAGTTCCACGTCAACTTTTATTATACAAAGTCTTAATCATTAAAGACATAATCATCAAAGAAAAAAAATAATAGCAAATTTCTTACCTGATCGCACAGTTGGGAGTCTCCAAGGACACTGCTCTCTCGTTCAATACCAAATTTTTTAAGGAGTTCCACGAAATCATTCTTTCCCTACACTCGTAAGTTTTATAGTCGCCCTTCTCATGAACTCTTTATGAAATTTATAGTTTATGCTGATGATATAACAATCACAGCTCAAATTCCAATAAAAATATAACATACAGGGAATTGCAAAAATACGTAAAACAACTGGAACAATGGCTAACATCGAACAGAATGGCTGCATCAACTTCAATAATTATATTACTTCTACTAACCAAACAAGAAGAAAATCTAACACCACAGCAATATTCCATCAAATAATAGACTCTTTTCAGCAAACAACCAGCACTTTGCACCTCAATGGCATTAAATCTCTCACATCACATATCACTTCAATGAGCTAAATTAAATTAAATGCACGAAAACTAACTGGAAAAACTTAGGCCATATAAGAACTCTTACAAAATATAGAGACAATGAGACAATACATCTCCCTCCTAATATGCGTCACCTTGCTTTGGCTCAACAATCTCCACAATTAAATAAGTAAAGAATTATACAACTGTGTAAAATAAACTGTCAGGATCAGGGTTGTGGTGTCGGTTCAAATTTTCCGACTCGACTCCGACTCACCTCTTCAATATTACACTCGACTCTCGACCTCTTGAAATTCCCCGATCCGCTCGACTGCAACCCTGCTGGAAAATTATATATATAATATAAATATATATATATAATATATATATATATATATATATATATATATATATATAAATATATATATTATATTATATTATATATGTATTATATATATATATATATATATATATATATATATATATATATATATTATATATATATATATATTATATATATATATATATATATATATATATATATATATATTATATATATATTTATATATATATATTATATATATATATATCATATATATAATATATATATATTATATATATAATATATATAATATATATATATATATAATATATATAATTATATATTATATATATATAAATTATATATATCTATATATATATAATTATGTATAATATATCTAATATATAATATATATATATATTATATATATATATATATATATATATATATTATATATTATAATATATATATATAATTAATATCTCAGGCTTGGTTAAGTCCATTTTTGTCAGTACAAGTAAATTACAAGTCTCTAGATTGTTCAAGTACAGTTAAAGTACAAGTATCTAGAATTTGTTCAGCGCAAGTAAGTACAAGTAATGGTATCAAGTAAGAGTTAAATAATACAGTATTTTGAAAAATTGCATATATTATATATATCTATATATATATATATATATATATATATAATTTATATATATATATATATTATAATATATAATATATATATTAATATATATTTATCATAATATCATCATTATCACCCACCTTCTCTTCCCAGGACTGGGGGTAAGGTGCGTAACATGCACAGAAACAGAAATAGTAGTGAAGAATAGAAGCAGTGAAAAGAGCTACTTACCGCCCCTTTATAACCCTTTTTGTTGAGAATGTCTGTAGTCAGAAAAATCCAAACTAGAGTTCACGGGACGGCGACGGACCTCACTATGAGCAATCTCGTCATGTGGGGTTCAATCCCCTGTCCAGGTGAGCTTACAACATACCTTCACAAACCCGCAGATTCACTCTTTTATGACTTTCTTCTGACTCTGCAAACTCACATTTTCTTTCTCTCTAGGGCTTCATCTTACTGCTCAAATGCACTTTTTCTTCGGTCCCAGCCGGTCGATTCCCACACAATCTCCAACTATAACATCGTTTAACCAACCGACTTTATTCATCTTTTCCCACATGACCAATGCCTCTAAACGTACTTTCTATTTATTCTCTATATGTTATTCAATTTTATCAATTCTTATCACACCTAACACTCTAAGATTGGTGCAGCTGACACATTGTAACTTTAGTAATCGCTCTCAACTCCAGGCTTAGTCTCATACTATACTACACAGGTATAAAACATAATCTCATGAAAGACGCTAGCGCATCAAGACTTAGTCCTTTAAATCCACAACGATTTAATTGCACAGCCTTCTACGAATTCACAACTTCCTTAATAAGCTCTGCAACTTTCTATTCCATTTTCATCCAACATTTATCTTAAATATTTAAACTGAGACACTTTTTCCAGCTCTCACCATCTAACATAATTCACACCGAGGACTGTCTTCTTCACAACCATAACTTACTCTTATCTACGTTTAACTTTAAACTCTCCATTTACAACAACCCTAGCCAAATTCTTTACAGTAATCTCAAACTCTTTTCATATTAACACACAACCAATCAATCCTCCGATAATTTAGTATATAAGCAGTTGATTTCGATCATTCTTTCTATAACCATCCATGCCACCCACCTCTATTCTTTAATAACACCATCCATATAACAAATTGAATAACAAGGGAGATATAACCTCCTGCCTCACCTTCTATTAATATTAACAATCATTTCCACTCTATTTATCTTTTCAACGCTTATATGTCATACATACTTTTTGATTCCATCCAGAAGTTTACTACCAACATCATATATGAATAACGCTGCATAGAGCTTCCTATTAAATCCTAACGTACGCCTGTTTTCAAAATCATAAAACCTAAAATATAATTTATTCTCCCTCTTTCCAATCATTTGTTTCAATGTAAGATTGGATCCACACATCTCTCTACCATTACTACGCTTTGTTCTTCACAATAGTCTTCAGTCCTCGACTAGACTCTTTGACCAAAATATCAGCCTATATCTTCCTACACAACTCATAACTGATCTCTAATATCCCTTACATGTTACCTTATACAACTACCTTATTTAAGGGTACTATTATTGTTCTCCTCTAATCTCGGAAATCCTCCATAAACGTTTGTTAACAATTCCAAATCCAATATCACATTCGCCTATACTTTTACTGATTGACGACAAATATTTTAATTCTCTCAATTCCTCACATTCTTTTATATCAACTTATTAAAACTCTTTTTGAAGGAATACAAAATTTCGTCATCTTATGTTAATTTTACAAAAGAATTTGATTTCCTGAAACATTATTTCTGAAGAATGGGTTCCAGAATTTTATAATTGACTCAAGTTTTCGAAAATTACTTTCAGAAAAAAATTTAAAGACAAGTCTCAGGCTAAATTAACAGCTCCTAAGGATATTTTGTGTATGAGGTTGCCTTTTCTGGGGAAATCAGTTACGAAATTCGATCTAAAATTGACGTTTTTTTTAAAAACAAACTTTACATAGTTTAAATTTAGATTTAGAGATTTTCGGATGTGAAAAAAAAATTAGGAAATATTTTAAATTAAAGATAAACACCCTTTACCTTTATGCTCATCAGTATTATCAATTACAAGATGCGGTGACTGAGATTCCACTACATAGGAAAGACAATACGAAGCCTTTCCATAGCGTATTGCGACAATAAAGGTTTTCATTACAAATAGCTAGAAACATATTCATAAATCAGCATCACCCCCTAATTCAGCTTATAAATGCTCTTCTCTTTCCAAGAAAACACAATAACAGAATACGGAATTTATGGAATATTAGCCAAAATGAGGACTCAATCTTCAGTGTAGAATCATGTATATTTTGGCATCTCAAACCGCTTAAATGAAAATCTAAGCTTTAACAGTCTTTTAATACTGAAGTGAGATTTTGTTTTAAATCATGAACTCTTACCCACATAATATTGTAATTACTTATCTATATGGTTTTTTTTTCAAACTTTATATTATTTAACTTTTAATTAATTTTATATTATATTTTGTTTTAAAATTTATTTTTATTATCATTGTAAGCCTGGAAATGGGCAGAAGGATTCTTACTCGAAAACTAGTCGCTAATAAATCATTAAAATGTTCAAATCGTTTTGGTTATATTCGCTATTATATATATATATCTTCTACACTTCACCGCAGTGTGATAGATATTGATAAAAATAACCTAAAGTAATTTCACTCTGCTGGGCTTGAACCTGGCCTAGCAGATCGCTGTGTAGTGTTTGATTCACTACGCTAACGATGGACTAAAAGAAGAACGCGAAGAAATGTTCCTGTGGTGAATATATTCACCCCAAACAGGACACAAACGAGTGTGGGACGCGAGGGCACAGTTTTGTGGTTCAGTTTGGTGGGACTTTACCTTTATATATCGTATTATTATTGCTTTACCCACTTTCGCGGCACGCTTTCCTCTCTCTAACAATTTGTTCTCAACTAATGATTCTCCCTCTCAGCTCCTCTCCTCCATCCAACAACTCCCCAGCCACTCAAGCCACTCCTGGGGAAATAACCTTCTTTCATCTTATAGCTTTTTTTTGCGTCGTACTTTTCGCATGAGAATTGGTTTTCATATCCAAATCCTTCGTCTGATCTGCAGCTTTTCTCGTTCTCTGGTATTCTACATTTAACAGGATCTTCAAATTTTTCCATCGACTACGGGCAACATATTCACTCTTCCGTTTCTGTCTTTTACGCAAGCACTCCTGATAACAGGTATCGTTTCGCCACATTAGAAAGCTTTTTTTAGGTTCTCGACATCCTCGTTATATAACCTGCCATATATAATATATTATATATATTATATATTATACTATATATATATATATATATATATATAATATATCTATATATTATATAAATAATATATATTATATCTATATATATATTATATAATATATAGTATTATAATATATTTATATTATATATATATACATATATATACTAATTTAACTTGCATTTGAAATGTAACCACTGAAAAATCGTAGCCCCGAAAAAAAATTCCTGGATCGGGCCTGATATATATATATATTATATATATATATAATTATTATTATATATATATATATATTATATATATATATATATTATATATATATATAATATAATTTATATATATTATATATATATTCCTCTTCACTTCCCACAGATGGGAGCAGGGTGCGTAACAAGAAAGGAAGTAGAATAGTTTAGTAGAAAAGCAGGACGGATTTGGAAAGGAAACCCGCACCCCTTTCTCATCCCTTCGCGTGCGATGCAGTAAACATAAATCACCCTAGGGTTTTACAATACGCAAGAACCCGCTGTGATATCTTGTAATGATAGAGCATCATCTGGGCAGGCCACGACCACCCTCACAAAACCCCGCCATTCACTCCTATTTGTACCTTCTTCTTCTCGCTTTGCCAACTCATATTTCTTCTTCAGACGCTCCTACTGACTAATTCATCGTCGATTCTCAGTCCACACCACCATGCACATCAGCTTAGCCACCCGCTATCATCGGATCTTTCCATGTGATCCAAACCACCTTATACACTCTAGTTTTTTCTCTCATTTAGGCCTTTTTTTTACACCACACAACTCCCTAGTACATTCAATCCTCATTTTATCAATTTTTCTCACACCTAACGCCCATAAGATTATCCATCTGAGCAGAGTCGCTATTACAGATTATACCGTTTATTCACACCTTAGTCACTACTATACAATTAATAAATTTAACAAATACCTCATGCAGAACATAAAGCGCAGTCAAGACTTAGTTGTCCCTTTGTATTCACTAAAATTTCAATTGAAGCAGCCACTCCTGCATTTCGCAACTTTCTACTACTCTTCATCATCCCGTTCCCTTTTATCACATATTTTTAAATATTAAAACTCAGACACTTTTTCCAGCACTCACTATCCGCATGATTCCACACGTGGATCTCTTTTATCCCTAACCATCAATGCAATGATATTTACAGTTAATTCAAGCCTCATTTTACAACACCTGCCAATCTTTAATCAATGTGTCAAATTTATTGAGATCGCCAAAACAAAACAAAAACATAAGCGTAAAAAAGAGAACACCCTTCACCTCTTTTTTTCACAATCCAGTGTAAGATATTTCTACAACAAACATTAATTTTTTTCATCGCCATCCATATAAAGAATGAAATAGCCATGGAGACAAATGACACAACTTACTTGCTGCCACTATTAAATTAAGCCATCCATTTTCCGCTAATTTTTTTTTCTTGCACACTCTCCAGCACTCGATATACATACTTTTGATTAAATTCAAAAGCTACACAGATATATTACTCTCACCTTCCAAAGCTTTCTGTTAATTTCTCATACGACTGTTGCAAGTCCACAAAACCTAAATATTTTTTTTCTTTTTCTCTCTATATTGCTCTCAAACATTTGTTCAATGTGAAAATTTTATCTACACATCTACTACCACTTCTAAATGCACCTTGTTCTTTGCCAATGAGTCCCTCAGTCCTCAACGGGTTATATATATATATATATATATATATAATAATATAATATATATATATATCTATATTATATTATATATATATTATATATATTAATATATTTATATATATATACTATATATATATAATATATATATATTATATATATATATATAATATGATTATATATAATATAATTATAATGATATATTTTATATATATATATTATATATATATATATAAATATATATATTATATATATATATCTTCCTGTCATGTTAAGAGCACCTAAACTCAGGTTGAGGAAGCAAGGGACATGAATAAATTATATATATATCTTATTATATATATATATATATAATTAATATATATATATATTATATATATAATATACTATATATATATAATATATTTTTATATATTTTATATATATATATATATATATATATATATATATATTATTTATATATATATATTAGTATATATTATTATATATATATATATATTATATATTATAATATATATATATTATATATATATATTATATATAATATATTATATAGTAATATATACTGTGCCCTTATGTAACCGTTTACACCCCTTCAGGGTACCCGAGATGGGTTTCATGCATCTCTCTGGGGTGAATCCTCAAGTGTGCTTACAGTCCTTATAAATGCATGTGATGCGCTGTTGCCAAATCTACCAGTTTTGAACTGATATTTTTTCTGAAAGGGGGGAAGGGCTGAGGCTTACACCTCCTTCGGAGGGGTAAGCCCGTCCCCCTGGGTTTTCTCTCGAAAGGTAATGTGTTGCTTAGATACTCTTGGTTGATGAAAACTGTTTATTCGTAAGTTAGGTACGTTAATGTTAAATATTACTATGAATATGTGGAAATAACAATGATTTGTTATAGGGAAATGATGAGTTTTTGTAAGATATTACTTTGTGTAACTGACGATGATGTGTTAGAAAACGTGAGCCTAGGTTAATTTGTTGAATAATGTTAGGTTGCCCTAGAATTTTTGCTATGTCTAGTTTTTTTTCATAGGTCAAATGATGTTATACTAGAAACGAGTGACACTTTGAATGGGTAGTGTCTTTCAAAGTTCAAGATGGTGGGTATATTTTGATAGATTGGTCCTGTTGTTAAGTGGATTTTGTTAGATAATATGGCTTTTACTGTTGCTGATATGAGCGAAAAGTGGGAACATATCGAGTATTGTATGACCTGTTTGGCCTCTTTACCTTTGAAAAGTAGGGAATTATCAGGATCTTAGAGCTGATTATTCATACGCGTGGTATGTTAGGTTTGCCTTTGTACATTATATTCCTAGTTGCGGTGATGATATGTTAGCTTTATTGATGCTAAACTTGTTGGTTTAATCATATATTCGTTGGTCAGTATATTAAGAACTTATTTTTTATGTTATGTTTTATCAAAATAGATATCGAAATATGACTTGATATGTTCAATAGCATCACAGCCGGGCGGGATGGTGGGGACTGCTGAGATGGGTAGTTTGATTGGTTTGATTTATGATTTACTGCTTTAAAATCAGTAACTATTACGTTTACTGTGATATTTTATTCAAAGAAATATTACGATGTTATGTAAAATTAACATTGATATGAATTATGCTTGAAAAAGTGTGAATAGGTTGCTTTTTGTACGAAGTGTTTGGTACTTTACTGTTGTTACGTGCGGAAAGTTTGTTAATGTTTGGTTATTAGTACGTATCGGTGTGTTAGGTTTGTGTTGTCTTATACTTCTTAGTTTAAGTTATGGTTAATGTTAGCTTTATTAATGTAAAAAGTTGTTACGGTGCATAATTATTCGATGGCTAGTTATATAAAGAACTATTTGTGTTATAGTTTGGATAAAACTTTGTTTATGTTTAAAGTTTTCGTGGTCTGTATATATTGGACAGATTATGAATAAATCTTGTTAAATATTAGCGTCAATGTAATATTAACGTTAATTGTTAGGATCATGCTTGGAAAGTTGAAATAGGTTACGTTTTTAGTATGCATGTTAGTTAACTTTCAGGTGTTAAGTGTGTGGAACTTTGTTAATGTTCAACTTTATTCGTGCTTTAAGTTGTGTTAGTTCTGTCGTTTGTACAGTTATTTTCTTAGTTCATATGATGCTATGTTAGCTTTTTTGAATATGACCACATTGTTATGTTAGCAAATATTCGATGGTTAGTATATAAAGAAACTATTTTGTGCTATGTTTATTGAAATGATCTCTAATGCTAGCGTAATAGTTGTTAATGTAAAATTACATGATTGTTAGAGATCTTGCTGAAAAAGTGTGAATCAGGTTACGTTTTTGTTGCTGTGCTAGGTACTTTAACTGGCTGTAAGTATGGACTTTGTTATGTTAGTTGTTTATTCTGGCGTAAGTGTGTCAGATTTTGTTATTGTACATTATATTTTAGTTGCCGGGTAATGTTGTTTAGCTTTATTATGTAAAACATGTTATGTTGCATATATTTCCGTTGTTGTTATATAAAGATATTTTTGTTTGTAGTAAATGTTATCTGTTTGTTGTTGGTTTTGTTGTTGTTGTTGTTGTTGTTGTTTGTTGTTGTTGTTGTTGTTGTGTTGATGGTGTCTAGAGAATATATACACCTTTTGAACTGATATGGTTCGTTGTGGTTTGTATTCTTGTTTCTTTTTTGATTGGTTGATAAGAAGATCTTACATAAGGGTTTTGTTTAGCATACGATTTTCCGTCGTAGGAATTTTTGCGCCTGTATGGTAAGATGAATTCTCGTCTCTACTGTTGTTGATATCTTAACGAGGAGCTTCGTTTTCCAACGATGTGGTCATTTTTAATTTTAATCAGTAACCCAAATGGCGTCGTCTACCGTTGCTTGTATTCCTGCCGGAGGTTCAAATAATAGACTTATTTTGTTTGGTGCTGGATGGATTCATCAAGATTATCGTATCGCAGCTGCATGGGTAGAGGATAAGTGTTTTTATCGAAGATCGAGCTTAGTGAACTATCTAACCTGGGAGACAGTAAGTTGGTTCTAATGAATGACGTTGTGTTGTCGTGTGACAATTTTAAACCTTGATTGTGCGCTATGGTAAACATCGTGTGTGAGTTATCGCACATGTTATGGGGTTTTTCTACTGTTTGAACCCCTGAAATATTGCAGCTTGGCTTAAATAAAAAAAGAATTACATCAACTTACGATGTTTGACTATTTGAGGATATGAATTTCGAATGGTGTAA
>JABUQX010118085.1:0-39790 GCA_015478945.1 Trachelipus rathkii
GAATTAGTAAAACGATTGTAGACGATATTTTGTGGTATTAAAAGAGGTGCTTCCTGGGTTTAGAGAAAAGTTCCTTTGATTAAACGCTACTTCTCATCGCTCTGCCTTCAATTGCTTGTCAAAAATCGCCTCTGCTCGAGTTGACTCTTACTTGCCAGCGTATGCAAATTGTAGTGTCAATCCTTTTTAAAGATTTGAAGTCAGACGAGACATGCGCGTTACACAATATGTCTTTAGAGGTATTTCCTGTCAGTTACTTAGCATATGGGATATACGTAAATCGTAGACTACGACAAATCACCTTCAGGTGGTTTATTAATTGTAGGTCTCGGTCAAAGTATTGGACTGAGAGGAAGCAACTCTTTAATTTAAGTTTTGTTTGGAACTAAATCAGTTAAAAGTTTTGGTTTTCAAGGCCCCAGGTCGCATTAGCTTATTTAGTTTTTTTTCTACATCATATTTTGCTTCAATTATCTTTAGATTTCTATGTTTATTATATTAAAAATAGCTTTTTAAGCTGCGTATTATATAGCAAAAACGTTTAGGACCCGGCCTTATTCTATTTACCTGTTAGGTCATGTTAGTAATTAATTTTCTCCTGACGTTATTCCTCCAATTGATCCAAAGTCTCTGGTGTTTGTGAAGACTATTTTATTTCTTAATTTCCTAGTGGGCACGACAAAGAGGTTCGAATTAAAGGAATGAAGTCTCAAATTAGCTTCCTATAAATTCTTTTAGTATATTCCTACGTTATTTTATATTTCCAAATTCTACCTTTGTAATTTAAAATATCGCGAATTAAAAAAAGCAATTTTCAACCCGATTGTAATTGATGTTTCATTCTCCCTTTTTTTTACCTAGATTACAGGAATACTACGTTAGTCAAAAGCAGCTCGAAGAAATAGTTTCGGAATATTTCATTCTTGTTCTCATCCTGTCCTATCTTTCTTATGAAAATTATTAATAACCAAATTACAAGCACTGTTAGAATAAATTTTCCTTTGATCATTATTCCATGTTTTTTTAATGCATTTTTTTAAACACATACTCAATTTATCCTCCATTTGCATAATACATTTGAAAAGTCAAAATATTTTGATAAGTAAAAATATCGATTATTATATCGAAAATTATCGATTACTCATTAAATCGTTTTACTATTATATGCTTCGTCGTTGTCGATAATTGTATATCGATCGCTATTGTTGAAATCGCAAATTAAAATTTACTTGTCAGAAGTCATGGTAATATTTTTTTGTTCAATCAAGTCCTATATGGAATATATTGAAATTTATATAATATACAGCATTGATATTATACATACATATAATATATATATATATATATATATATAATATATATATATACATATATACTATATATATACATATATATCATTAATATATATATACTATCTAATATATGATATATATAATATATATACTAGTATATATATATATATATATATATCGTATTTATATTAATAAAATTATTGAAAATAAAAAGAACTTCATTATTATTTAAAATATAAAGCGATTTCTTAGTTATACACTTACTTCGAGTAGGTTGCGCACATTATCGGTCTCTTTTTCCGGATTGGCAGTATGCGCACCACTGACAGGGAAGAGGGAACAGTACTGGGAGTAGGTCTGTTTTCTCATATTTGGAAATGAGTAAACTTCGTATCATATCCATCCTCTCTTTGATTTTTTGGGCAATTGAGCTGTTGTTCTTTATATTGCGTTTCTTCTTCTTCATCTTTGAAGTACTATTCTATTTCAGAGCGAAGCTTATTATTGGTGCTTCTTCTGAATGTTGCTTCAGCAATACACCTCTTGTTTTTGTGTTTCTGTGGAGCGTCTAGGGAGTGGTTCATTTGGTCTTCTGTTTTTTGTGTTTTTGAGTGGCTTTTGTGATTATGTTTGTTGCCAATATTCCGAGCCGTTGGTCTTCCTCTGCTTAAGGGAAGAGCTGAAATATCCTCCCATAAAACTGCATGAGATGAGCAGCTCAGTCTTAGTGGCCTGAGTGGAGGTGGCTTTTGAATGTTTAGTACGTGCAGATGAGTGGGAGTTTGTACCTCGTTTTCCATTATTATTGGTGATTACACTGGTCAACTGTGAAAAATGTTCCGAATTCAAAATTGTTATTTCTTAATCATTTCAAACATGAGAGATAAACGAAAATATAGCTCCTCGTTTCCAGTAGCTTTTGTCCACTTTTTTTTTATTGAAGTATTTTGGGACGGTTGGGTTGTGACATATTTTACTGTGACGGGAATCATAATGGTACCTGTTCATTATTAGGAATAGAAGCACATAATTAGTTATGATTAATGTAATATACTTAAGAAATTTAAGTCAAGTACATCGAAATACAATATATTTGACTTTAATCACAATGTAGAATATAGCACCTTCGGTATCGTGGTGAGGCTGTTTCAACGTACAAATGTACAGACAGCACACTTGGGAACCTACAGTTAGTTGGTCGTCTGTGCTAACATGTGGACATGCTGTGTATTTGTCTTGTTATATATATACTATATACTATATTATATATATATATATATATATATAATATAGTATATATATCATATATATATAATATAATATAGTATATAATTAATATATCATATATTATATAATATATATATTATACTATAATATATTATATATTATAATATATATACCTATATATACTATATATATATAACTAATATATACTATATATATATATACATACTATATAGATATATTAATAATATATAGTTATATTGTATATATTATATATAGTATCAATATATATATAGTATTATTATATATATATATATATATATAATTATACTAATATATATATATATATATATATATATATATATATATAATCTACGTATCTACACTAAATTGTTCAAATATATATATCTATATGAATATATTATATAAATATTATTATATATATATATATATATATAATATCTATATACTAGGTATATTCATATACTGATATATATATATACGTATATCATATACTACATATATATAATACATATCATCTATATACTAATTTATTTGAGAAACTATACAATTCAGTCTAGTGACTATCCAAATTTTTGAGATTTTAAAATAACGAGAATGCCACGGCATTCGTAAAAATTCTCGGTGACAAGTCAGACAGTTTCTGTTACGTGTGTGTCTGGTTACTTTTTCTTGACCCAAAAACGCGGATTCGACTCCATCATAAGGCCGCTGCATATCGAGCATGATTTCCGTATTCAAGTTAGGAGAAGCCAGGACAAGCACTGGGCTTTCCGTACATGTCTTGCAATTACATTAGTGCTGTGCGCCTATCGGACGATGAGCCCAAACACAAAACAATACATTCTATGCCTTTTGCCATTACAATGATTTGGAGGGAGCCCTCAGATCATGTAAACGATTGGTATTTCTGCATGATACCTCCCGTCAGTTATGGCATGTCAAAAAAAAAGGCTACTGTAAAGTACCCTAAAATCCCGTCAGCCATCCTATCAGTACCCCATTCAGACGGTTTGCCCATACCAATTCCTCAAGTACACTACAATCTGGAGTCAGACGTAGCTGAGGGTTGTGGAAGTGAAGAACCACCTTGTTCTTCCTCATCAAATGGTCCGGATTTTGTGATTGACACTCAAGAACCTTGTCAGTCAAAATTGTTTTGTCAAGCTGGATTAAATTATCTAATTCGAGACCTAGACCTACCTAAAGTCAAATCAGAGCTTTTGGCATCAAGGCTTCAAGAAAGGAATCTCCTACTACCTAATGTTAATGTATCCACATACAGGAATCGCCAATAAGATCTGAATCAATACTTTCGAAATGAAAATTCTCCTGTTGCCTGTTGTGATGTGCCTGGTTTGATGAATGCTTTGCATTTAGAATACAAGCCAGAAGACTGGAGACTATTCATAGATTCTTCTAAGATAAGTTTAAAAGCTGTATTGCTACATAATGGCAATTCTCTTCCTTCAATTCCTATTGGACATTCTGTGCATATGAAAGAAACGTATGCAAATATGAAAGCACTTCTTATTGCAATTACATACACCGACCATCGCTGGCACCTCTGTGGAGACTTGAAGGTCATTGCAATACTGTTGGGCATGCAATTGGGATACACCAAGTACTGCTGTTTCCCCCTGTAACTGGGATAGTCGGGATAGGTCTTCTCATTACAAACATAAGGTCTGGCCAGCTAAGGGAAAATCTCTTGCCAGGTGAGAAAAATGTCCAGCATCCTCCTCTGATAGACAGAAACAAAATTCTTTTGCCACCTTTACACATCAAACTTGGACTCATGAAAAACTTTGTGAATGGATTGGACCAGGATGGAGAAGGTTTTCAGTACCTCAGAAAACAATTTCCAAAACTCAGTGATGCTAAAGTTAAAGAAGGCATCTTCGTTGGGCCGCAAATTCGTAAACTTCTTAAGGATGTTAACTTTGAGCTAGTTCTTGCTGGCCATGAGAAAGCAGCATGGAAAGCATTTAAAGATGTTGTTCATGGCTTCCTAGGAAATCGTAGGGTTGATAACTATATACGTTGATATTGAGGTTACACTTCTAGAAACGTATCGTCAATTAGGGTGCAACATGTCACTCAATACCCATTTCCTACATACTCACCTGCACTTCTTCCCTGACAATTATGGCACCGTGAGCGACGAACATGGTGAGCAATTTTATCAAGATATATCTAGAAGAAGGTATCAAGGTAAATGGAACGCCTCCATGCTTGCGGACTATTGCTGGACAGTGACAAGAGACGCCCCAGAAACCATTCACAAGCGAGTAGCAAAGAGATGTCCTTCAAGAGATTAAACATTAAAATGTGAGGTTACTGATTATAATGACATGAAAAGTTAAACATTACACATAGGCAAAATATAATAATTAATGTCACTTAAAATTTATTTACATTTTTGGTAGTTGTGTACTATTATACCATATTTTTACAAATATTAATTGATATCTTTTGATAGTTAACATGTAAGTTCTATGTTATTTAATATGTAAATATCTTCAAAACCAGAGCTAATACATAAAAATTATCAAATTTGTGTTTCTCGACCAAAAATTAGTAAAGTTCTTTTATTTTGAGCTAGGAAAATTTTTCAAAGTACAAATAAGTTGACCAGTGTTATATCATTAGCAATTTACACAAGGTTTTTAAAGAATAATAGCAGTTCAAACTAAATTAATTTGCGAAATGATAATTCATGATTAGGCCAATGAGTGATAGAAATATGGATTTTGATGTAAAAAAAATTTTTGTATATATATATATATATATATATATATATATATATATATATATATATATATATATATATATATATATATATATATATATATATATATATATATATATATATATATATATATATATATATATATATATATATGGGGGAACAGTTTCATACTTCTCATTTTGACAATTTAAAGTTTTCGCTGACCGAAATGTACTCAATTACCTATTCAGCGACAACCGAGAACCTATAAATTGTTCAATTTGAGTAAATTTTGACCAGTTTATCTTTTGTGTGTATAATTTTCATTGTAACATGTTATTATATAATGCATTTTATTAAAAAACAGAAAATACTTGTATAGTGGAAGAACAACAATAACGATAATTACAACTCCTCCACAATAAAATTGGTGAACCCAGAATTCAAACGCCTTTTCTAGAAGATATCTTTAGAACACCAGCAGCTCACAGCAAATGACAAGTTTGAAGAAGAATCATTACCTTCAAGAGACCCACCAACACTCTCTGAAACATACGGAAAGACTCGCGGATCACACTTTCAGATGATCTTCCATTTTGTCTCCTCAGCTCTCTGGTTAAAATAGAAGAAAGATTCATCCATGTGTAGTATCACGTACAATACAATTGGCAATACATACCACTGCTACTATAAATATGGATGTATAACGTTAAGAAATGAATCGTTAGTAGTGTATTTTTTGCAGTACGTTTAAATGAACTGGAGCAGACATACCACTCTACTATATATATATATATATATATATATATATATATATATATATATATATATATATATATATATATATATATATATATATATATATATATATATATATATAAATGATTTTTTTTCTTTTAGACACAGATATATATAATATATATGTATAACATGATATATATATATATATATATATATATATATATATAATAAGCAATATAAAAACATACTATATATATAATAACATATATATATATATATATATACTCTCTTCTATATATAACTCTCTTTATATATTATATATATATATATATATATATATATATATATATATATATATATATATATATATATATATATATAATCTTAAAAGAATGGAGAGGAATCAATTTCAATAGAGTGATATGTTTACTACAATGGAGGACCTCATATCACTATCACTGTATATTTTAATTCAAACTGCATTCTTCTTTGTGATTCATACTTCCTTCAAAATCTCGTCAGAGAATACAACATCAAGTATTCCTACATGCCTACTGAATTTCCTTATTCATTCAGTTGGTGACTCGCCCTCAATGAAGGCTATCTCATCTACTGAGTAACTGGAACAAAGGCGTGTTTTAGTGTTTAATTTAGCGTTTAATGCGCTCCACCTTTAAGAATCGAAGTGTATATAGTGCTCAAAATAATTAAAAAAGCTTAAAAGTGTTATATGTCTAAAATAAGTGAGTTTGGCGGTAAAAAAAATATTTCGCAAAAGGAAATAAAAAAGAAAATAGAAATACGGGATAGCTTTTTTATTTGACAATATTTATGTCCATATATTACAAAATTAAAGCATAAAAATACTTTTCTAACCGTTATTATCTATAATTTTTATTGTAATATGTTATTACAATATTGTTGTTATACGGTTTTCAAAATATTGTAATATGTTATTATATAATGTATTTTACTATAATAATACGTTTGTTTTTTTTGTTTCGTTTTTGTAAAATTATTGGTTATATTGTACATATCTTTATTTTTTTTATTCATTATATATCTGACAAAGCGATTTTTAGGCATTTTTTGTCATTTCGCGCTAAAATTTTCATTTCACAGATCTCGAATGTAACAAGACATTTATATATAACCTTTTTATCGTACAAACTTTATTCTACTCTTATGCATGGCAACGAAAGTTTAAAATATATTAATGTGAAAATTTTATTAAAATAGCCAGAATATAAAAGTTGTTTTAACTCACCCACTATAAAGATAACTATAAAAAGCTCAAACGATTTTATTATTATTGGTTCTTCAGTCTCGAGTAGCCAGTGTAATACAGACCCTCCTAGGGTGAAAGAGATGGCTTCAAACAGCGAAACATCTTAGCAAAAATCTGTTTCTTTAGGTTCTTCAACGTAAAACGAAGCAGTTACAAAGAACTATTAAAACAAACTCAACAAATACCTATATAGTGGAGGAACTATACCTCAACTATATATATATATATATATATATATATATATATGCTGCTGCTCTTTCTTTATATATATATATATATATATATATATATATATATATATATATAATATATAGAAAAAAAAAAAATATATATATATATATATATATATCACTTATATATATATATATATATATATATATATATATATATATATATATATATATATAGCATATATATATAGATATGGACTATACTCATAGATATATCTATATATATATATATATATATATATATATATATATATATATAAAATATAACACAATATTTTATACATAACTCTAATATATATATATATATATATATATATCTTTCTTTTTAATATATATATATATATATATATATATATATATATATATATATATATATATATATATATATATATATAGTGTCTTATTCGCTCTCGGGCCCAGATTTGCGGTTATAGAAATGAAAGGAATTCTCAAAATTTAATAACATTTTGTACAAACTTACCCTGGTGTGTGAGAAGCTTGGTAACAGCATATCAAGTTTTGGAAGTGATCGTCATTTGCTTTAGGGAATACCTGCACACTCTTCTCCAAGTTACAGAAGGTAGCCGCCAGCATATCGGCAGTCACAGCTTCAGTTTCCTCATTTGAGTGAGAATCTCTTTCTTGCTGCATTCACTTTCCCTTTCAACATACCCCATGGGAAGAATTTCGGTAGAGAAAGGCCAGGCGACCCTCATAGCCAAAGTTACCTGGAAATGATCTGATCATCAAAAAAGGACTCAATTTCATGAATGCTGACATTGGAATTGTGGCAAGTGACTCCATCTCCCATGATTTCACCACGCTTCTCATGCACAAAGGTATGTCCGAAGTAATATTTATTATTTTCTGACCTTTACGTTCATTTCTATAACCGCAAATCTGAAACCGAGAGCGACTGGGACACTATATATATATATATATATATATATATATATATATATATATATATATATATATATATATATATATATATATATATATATATATATATATATATATATATATATATATATATATATATATATATATATATATATATATATATATATATATATATATATATATATATATATATATATATATATTAGTTAAAAAAATTCTTTTTAGATTTTAGGAGCTTTTCCAGTATTCGCATTCAGTATACTTTTTTCCCCGCTTCTGATGTCTTCTGGAGTCTCATCAACTAAAATTGCTTGGATTTATAATTTGAATGGACTAATATGGAACATTTACGGTATCTTCATCGGTCCACTTTGCGATGAATTTGGATGGAGAAAAGTTGCCATTTTTGGAGGAATTACAAACTTTATCTCGGTGCTCCTTTCAGCATTTTCTCCGAATCCAGATTTCCTATTTTTTTCCTTTTGTTTACTCGGAGGTAAAGCTCTCCTGTACTTTTTAAAAAATATATTGCTACAATTATATGTTTACATTCTAACGATATTTTATTAGTTTATTTATTATTATTTATATATTTATTCCTTTACTTTCTATTTTTGACAAAATTTGCCTTTAATTTTTTCTATAAATGTAGTTTTGCATTACAGTAAAATAATTACAGGTATTGGAGGGGGAAGTTCTTTTTCTCTTACATTTTTCGCTGTATCAAGATATTTTGATAAACATCGAGGTTTAGCAGTGGGAATAACGGCAGTCGGAGGTTCTATAAGTGCATTCTTAGCTCCAATAGTTGCAAATTATTTGCTTGAAAATTATGGTTACATGGGAGGCTCACTAATATTTGCAGCGATTGTTCTGAATCAGTGTGTTGGAGGATCACTTTATCATCCTGTAGAATGGCACATGATACCAGAAGAAATACAACCAACAACTGAAAACATCTTAAATGAAGATATTCTAAGTGATCCTAACAATTCTGAAAAAGATTCTCATCTGGAAATAAAGTCAATAAATTCTATTCGAGATGCTCATAAAATGAGTTCTGTTTTCCCAAGCCCTAGTGATGAAGATTTTCCGATTTCACCTAGCAAACCTTGTCTTTCAACTAATTTAGACGAAAGCAAAAGCGACAAACATAAAGATAAATCTAAATACCTAAAAGGTGGGTCTAAATTTATAAATGTACTTAAGATAACATTTAACAACTTGAAGACTTTAAAGTACATGAGAGTTCAACTTATAGCTTGGTCTTTTATCGGCATGATGGTGGCTTACGTTAATTTTCAAATGTGGATTCCATTTGTCATTACCAATGCTGGTTATTCACTTGAAATGGCTGCTTGGTGCTTATCACTATCCTCAATAGGTAATATCATCGGAAGAATAACCATGTCTTTGCTCGCCGACAGAAAATTTTTCAATATAAGATACGGATTTATGCTTGGTCTTTTATTAATTGGAATCTCAATCCTAGGTAAGAAACATAATCATATAACATGCTGTTGCGTGCATGCACAGAGATTGCGAAAAACTTTTACTTTAGGATACCGTAAAACTATTACATAGCATAATATCATAGTTTTGTTTTATTATTTAGTTGATTATTTATATCTTTCATATTAAGCTATCACAACCAACACGCTAGAACATTTGTAACAACCTTGGTTTTATTCATTTATGTGTAAGTAATTTAAAGTATTCTTTTCAGTATTCTCCCTAGTAAATGATATCAAATTCTACATGATCTCAGTTTGCTGTTGGGGACTTGGCATTGGCTTTTCACTTTCTCTAAATATACCAGCTACGATAAGTGTGATGGGAGTTGAAATGCTTCCAGCCATTCTTTCTGTTTCATCTCTCTATACGGTTTTCTTTGGAATAAGCTTAGGAATTTTAATAGGTAAAATTACATATTTTTGAAGAATAGCATAAATTAAAAAAAAATTTAAACTTCATTAATTATTTTAAGTCGGAAAATTCAGTTATATGCAAAATTAATAATAAGAAAAAGAATTAAGCAGAATTCTCAAATGACAATGTTAAGTTTTATTGCCTATCAGGTGATTTGCTTTGCCATTATTAGACATATTGGAATAAAGTCGAAATTTTTATTGTTCGTTTAAAAATAACAAATAGTGATAAAATTGTTGCAAATAATAATAATAATAATAATAATAATAATAATAATAATAATAATAATAATAATAATAATAATAATAATAATAATAATAATAATAATAATAATAATAATAATAATAAAACTATAATAAAAAAAAATATACCACTTTTCCACACCTCCCCCATAATTAATAATAATATAATAATAATAATAAATAATAATAATAATAATAATAATAATAATAATAATAATAATAATAATAATAATAATAATAATAATAATAATAATATAGATTATATAAATAATTCTACCCTAATATTATCTGGGGCCGTTTTATAAATTAAAGACGAAATAAATAAAATATTTTTAGCACTTGTTTACAATAATTAATATCACAAACAGCCCAGCCTTACCGCCCCTTTTATACCTTTTAGTGAGAACTCGTCGCAGTCAGAAAATACACCCTAGAGCTTCACGAGACCGCATCTTTCAATGTGGGGTTCATTTCTTGGCCTACGTGGGCGACAACCATACCCGTTCAAAAAAAACCCGCCATTCACTCCTGTTATGCACCATTCTTCTCGCCTCTGCCAAACTCACATTTCTCTCTCCTCAGGCATTCCTTTACTGACTCAATCCACTTTTTCTTTTGTCTCCCAACCGATCGATTCCCAAACACACCTCACCACTATACTCACTAACCAACGACATCAACCCATCCTTTCCACATGAAAAAAACATCTCAACATACTTTCATTTATTCTCTAATTTATCCCTTTCTTCACACTACACAATTTCCAAATGCGTTCATTCCTCATTTTATCAATTCTTCTCACACCTAGCACGCCCCTAAGATTGTCCATCTAAACACATTGTACTTTAGATCTCATACTCTTAATTTTACATTACGTATTATACTTAACACAAGTAACAACATATCTCATGTAAGACCCTAGCGTACTCAAGACTTAGTCCCTTTACATCTACCAATGATTTAATTGTACAAGTCACCTTCCTGCCATTCACAACTTTCCTGCTACACTCTGCATCATCCGTTTTCTTCTCATCCAGCATATATCCTAAATATTTAAACTTCAGGACACTTGTTTCCAGCTACTCAAGTATCTAACACAACATTCAAACGAGATGTCCTTCACGCACAACCCATAACCTTTACTCTTATCTACGTTTAATTTCAAACCCCTCCTTTTACATTCCCTGCCAAATCTCTCTACCAATTATCTCAAGCTCTCTTCAGAATCACCGCACAAAAATAAATCATTCGCATATAATAGGTAGGGCACCCTCCACTCTCTTCCATTCTCCATCATTCTAACACCATCTAATGCCAACCCAACCTCTAATTCTTTCATAACCCCATCCATATACAAATTGAATAAACCAAGGAGACACAACACATCCCTGCCTTCACTCTCTATTAATATTAAACCAATTCCTTTCAATTCTATTCTTTCAAACGCTTCACTATAGTAGTTATGCTACAGTTTGAGAGGGACCAGCCTTTCGATTATGACAGGAATGAGCTATAGGTCCTGGAAATATCGAATTATATGCTATGGTATGTGTTAAAGCTCCCAAACACAGTACGGTAAATTTCACAAGTCTCTAGATCGCTACATATAAAGGAGGTCAGCCCCCCCGAGAGTCACCCGGCCAAATCATTGCGCTTACACCCTTGTGGCGCGCTCCGAATGGAGTAAGATCTTAGGCCTAAACACAGCGTTCGGCGACCGACCACCTTGGAGAACACACAACTGCAGCTTCGATTGCTTTTTCGTGGATGTGGTTTGTTTGTCTCTTTGTATTATTATTTATTAATTTATATATATACGTCGAGGAAGATGAATCCCCCGAAGGCGGATCCACTTTCTTGAGTTTTTTTTAAACCCTTTGCGCTCATTTCAAGCGTCTCCTGTCGGTGTTCACGACTTCTGCACCCCGCACCGCAAACGCACCGCACTGCACCGCGACCGCATCCCAACCATCACCGCACCGCGACCGCACTGCCGCACGCACGTGCTCTGCCTCCAATCTTTTGGTTTCGATTCCGCCAGCAAAGGCTACACCAGTTCTATCCCATTTCCGGCTCCGACTCCGACTCCTTGTGATATTTAATAAAATATATTATAGGTGAAATGATTTTTAGGCTCCGCTGTGGCTCCGCCTATGGCTCCGATATTATATCTACATGGGTTAGAGCTATCACTACTCGGGCTAAATTTGGAGGAGGGTTGGAAGTGACATAGTCCTTGATGTAGAGAAGTTACGCTCCCATGGAGGTTCGCCCCGAAGGCGAACACCCCACCCCTATTAAAAACATCTAATGTTCGTAGATAAGGGACATAGTTAATTGGTGATAAAGATCAGAGTTGAATTTCTAGAAAGAATTAGTATTGGAATCTGAGGAGTTGGCTCCGGCCAACCGGTGCTGAGCCGGTCCGGACATTGTTAAAAAGAATCAAGAAATTATAACAACAATATTGGTGTGCTTATATAGGTTTTCGAGGTCGTACAGTTCGAATATGATGGTTATAAGACCATATAGGGTGTCTAGGACCCCCCACAGACGGGGATTCAGTCCCAAACCTGAAATATTGACATAGAACGACGAAACTTAGTATACATCTTTCTTATGATGTATCATCGATACAGAAAAGAAATAAAATTAAAAAAAAAAAAAAAAAAAAAAAATTTAAACTAAAAAAAAAAATTAAAAAAAAAAATTAAAAAAAAAATTTTAAAAAAAAAATTTAAAAAAAAATTTAAAAAAAAAAATTTTTATAATTAAAAAATTTTAACAAAAAATTTAAAAAAAATTTAAAAAAAAAAATTTAAACATTTTTTATTCTTTTTAAGTTTATAACTTAAAAAAAATTACGTTTTTTTTATATAAATCAAACAGCCTCTAGAGCCTCCGGAGCCTCTGGAGCCTCTGGAGCCTCTTGAGCCTCCAGATCCTCAGTCTCCCCAGCCTCCCCAGCCTTCCCAGCCTTACGACCCTTCCCATCTATGATCTATTGATTCATGTCATATTTTGTATAACATAACACAAAACTTTCATTTATTTTGTTTTTTATGCTTTTAACAATTTGTTTTTACTAAAATTTTACGCTTTTCATATTTAAAACTTAAGAAATTTGTGTTTTAACATACCCTAAACTTGTAAATCAGTAAATCAAACCACCCACCCCTCCCTCTTCCTACCCCAATCCTGGATATTTTTACATTAACATAGGAATATTTAACAAAATTTTATCATAACCTTGTCTAATTATTATACTGATCGATGAATATATGCTAACGTAACAAAGTTTTCACATCAATAAAGCAAACATAGCATCACCTGAACTACGAATATAATGTACATTCACAAACCTAACACATCTTAAACATGAATAATTAGTTAACATTAACAAAGTTCGATACTTAACAACAGTAAAGTTACTAACATTAATCTTAGAACGTAACCTACTTACATTTTTTTCTAACATATCCCTGATATTTTTACATTAACATAGTAACATTTAACAAAAAATTATACACAAACCGGGTGTGTAAACATCATACTGACAACAATTATATTGCTAACGTAACAAAGTTTCTTCACACAATAAAGCAAACATAGCATCACCTCAACTACGAATATAACGTACACTCACAAACCTAACACATCTTAAACATGAATAACCAGTTAACATTAACAAAGTTCCATATTTAGCGACACTTAAAGTAACTAACATTGCATACAGAACGAACAGATACGAAGCTGATGCGGAAAATATTCATTTAACAATCGTCCGAGACACTTGTGATGTGTGTATCTTATTTATTATTTTCAAAATTTTTAATTCATTTCTTTAAACACTTTTGTTCTTAAAAACTTTTTAATTGTTTTTTAACTTCATTTCTTTAAAACTTTGTTTTAAAAAACTTTTATTTAAAAAACTTTTTGTTTTAAAAAAACTTTTATTTATTTTTAATTTTTTTCTTTAAAACTTTTTATTTTTAAAAAACTTTTAACTTTATTTCCTTAAAACTTTTTTATTTTTTTAAAAAAAACTTTTAATTTTAATTTTTATTTCTTATCACAATCATATGTAATTATCATACTGATCAATGAATATATGGTAACGTAACAAAGTTTTCACATTCAATAAAAGCAAACATTAGCGATCAACTTAACTACGAACTTAACGTACCCTCGCCAAACCTAACATACCTTACGTTCGAATTCACAACTGCCCACACAATAACAAGTTCCCATATTAACAACCAATAAAGATCAGTACTGCACTGATTGTTTATTTATTTATTTATTTTTCAAATTTTAATTTCATTTCTTTAAAACTTTTTGTTTTTAAAAAACCTTTATTTATTTTTAATGTCATTCCTTTAAAACTTTTTGTTTTAAAAAACTTTTATTTATTTTTTAATTTTATTTCTTTGAAACGTTTTATTTTTAAAAAACTTTTAATTTTAATTTTATTTCTTTAAAACTTGTTTTTTACTAAAAATTTTATTCTTTTTTATTTTTATAACGTAAAAAAATTTATATTTTTACATACACTAAAACAGTAAATCAGTAAATCATGCCATCCATCCTATCATCCCAACTCATCCGATGATCTATAGATCTTTGATTCTAGCAGTGATAGCAGTTGAGTCATAACAAAGTTCTTACCCCCTTCGTTAAAGTCTAAAACTCATGAACATAACATTCTTAACACACAACAGCCGTACGAATAAACAGCCCTCACTAAGCATCTTAACCAATTAATGATCTGGGAAGGAAGTGAAGTTTCATATTTTACTACATATAATTTTCAATGAATAGAGCATTACATTAAATACGTCAATAAAAACATACGTTTTATTTTAAACATTATTAATTCACCTAATCAAAGGACAGAGATTCTGTATAAATTGAGCAAGTTCTATATAATTTCTCCAAGTTCAACACCTTTGAAAGGATTGTATGTATAATCGGACTGCCAGCTGCATAGTCATCTTCCGGCATACACAGGTTCATTAGCATTTTGCATTCCTCGGTCCAGAGAGAGAGTAAACACGTATCCAGGTTCTATTAGTTGTTTACAAGCCCTCCTGTATATCGGCATTATATGGTAAACACATGTTTGATTTGAAATATCATAGATATACACCGTGAGCTATATGAATTAAGTCCTCGGAGTATTGTCGACATCTTAAAGATGAGACGTTAATTCGTTTTGTTTGATTTTAACCAAAGCTGTTTCAATAATTTTCAGATGATTGAACAGTTGAAACCTATACATGTACGAACGAATGCTTAGATTAACATGCGTATGGATTTCAATAGGCGTACATCAAATACTTTTAACATATTCAGATGCGGGTGAAAAACAAACCTCTATTCTATTGTTAAACCCTCCCACATGTCACATCTTGATAGATTAGTTTACCTGGAGGCGATCCATTTAGATGACCATAATTAGCCTTTACCAAGCTTCCGAGGTTATTCGACAATCTTGATGATTCTTTCAACGCGAAATAAATAAAGGTCTAATTTATTCTGCACCGTCGAATGGAATACATGTAATATATCGTTCTCCATTCGTTTGACGAAAAAATAAAACCACATCGTGTATTACGAAGGTCCTCTTAAAGATATTTCTAACGGCTTAGAAGCAGAATGAGATGTCATCATCCCCAACACAACGAAAAATCTTACGACCGAAAATCGTATTGTATAAAACACACTCAAAAGGTATGAAATTCCTTCTATCGACAAATCAGAAGGAAAATAAACAAGTATAGGGTGGACGAACGAACCATATTGGTTCAAATTAATGCAATGTACAAGTGTTATACCCTATTCGTTTTCTATTCATGTATGATATTTTCTCGATCAGGTTTTACAGTCGATTTATTTACTGATCGTATTTGTATTTTCAAAAAAGGTCTTACCATTCAATTCGTATTCACTTCTTATTTATATTGTATGTTCTGTTTCCACTAGAGTTATTAAGATACAAGGTAGAGATTTTATACTTGGGCTCCTTCACGAGGCAAGTCCGTTTTCATGATTGTATTTGTATTACCTGTTTCACTAGACTTATCAAGATACAAGTGAGAAATTATCAAGCTCCCTCCCACTTGCCGAAACGTTGCGCAAACCCAGATTCTTGTTCGGGCTAGTTTCGAAACATTTAGGCTTATACATTTGATTTCACGCAGTAATAGTCCAACATAAAAAAATTTATCCAAAAGCATTTTTGTATTGTTATTTGCTAATGTCTTTATGTTAATAACATTAGCATAGTAATTATTTAAGAAAAACTAGGATAACAGCTAACATATCAGAGTTTTATCCTCGATAGAGTTAAACACTATGAACATAACATACTTTAACACACATCACAGCCGAGCGAATAAATGGCCATCACTAACATCTTAACTCGAATAAAGGTTAACATGACAAGGAGTAGTAGTTTTAAAAACAGTTTTCAGTTTTTTCATAACATATAATTTTCAGTGAAAAGAGCATTAAATAAAAATTACATAAAAATACTATCCGGCAACTCATTCGCGAAATACTTTCAATTTCATCTATTCATGAGGAACAGGAAAGGGGGATTTTTTCCCTTGTATATTATTGAGCAAAGTTCATATATCTCCCAGAGACTCAATACCCCTTTGAAAGGATGTAAATATAAAATGGTATCTGCATCACTAAACCATTTTCAGCATATTTTGACTCACCAGCACTCATTCTCTTGTCCAGAGAGAAGTAAAACGTGTCATTTATGATAGTTTATTATCATGTCTATATATCGCACTTATACGGACAAACAACATGTTTCCCAGTGTAAACATCATAGATTACATCGTGAGCTATATGTATTAAGTCCTCAAGTATGTCAAAATCGTTAAGATGCGATGTAAATTCCTTTTTTATTTTAATCAAAGCTGTTAAATTTTACAGATGTTTCGAACTGTGAAACCTATTATTGAACGCCAGAGGTAGCCCCATCGATTGGTCTCCAGGTAGATGCGCTACATCAAGGTTTTATAATATTATTTCATGCGGACCAGAAGCGTAGCAAATATTCTCTCAAAACCGTTTCCTCTCTCTCTCCCAGTCAGAATATTTCACTACGCCTCGTCTACATCGGATAACACACCCTCATCCGTTAACCCAAAGTTGCAACGGTTGTCGATATAATCGTGGATTGAATTCCTCACACGATATTGAATAGGAGGTCTATTATTTGAACCCTATGGTGGAATTTACAAATTAATGGAGCGGTCTCCGGTTTGGTACGAATAAATAATAAATGACACAATGGGTATAACGAAAGACCTCGTAAAGATATCAAAAACAAGCGTAGAGATGCGAGAGATGTTCATCATACCAGCACAGCGAAAAAATGTTACTTACTGATGGAATTCAAGTGGGGCGTAAATGCTTCAAACGGGTAATGCAGAGTCTTTCTTTCAAACCAATCATAAGAGAGTAAACAAAAAGGGAATAGCGCACGAACGAACCCATATTGGTCAAAAGTCTATTACAACATGCATGTACAACTTTGTTTATAAACATTTGAAAACTCGTTTCATATATTTGCTATTTTCATATTATGACTTACGAGGCATTTGTATTTCACTATGTATTTTGGTATTTCCTGTTTCATAGAGTTATCAGATACAATTTCGAGAATTTTACTCAAACTCCTCCCACTTCGGCAAACATTGTACAAAAAACTCAACCTACCCCGATCCTTTTTCGAAACATTACGCCAATTACCATTGTTCTTGTTTCATTAACAAAGTTCCATACGTAACAACTGTAAAGTAACTAACATAACATTAATAAAGCTACTAAGCATCATCTGAACTAAGATATAAATCCACAACGACAAACCCAAACACCCTTAAACATGAATAACTGTACCGTAACAAAGTTTCACAGGTTAACAACAGTAACGTACACTAACATAACATACAAAAACGTTATCTATTCACACTTTCTCACCAAAACATATCAGCATAACAATGTTAATTTTACCTTTAATATCGTAATATTTAACAAAAAATTTATCATAACATTGACCCTAATTATCATACAGATCTAGCGAAGAAAATTGCTAACGTAGATAAAGGTTTCAACCATCACATAAAGCTAACCATAGCACTAGCATATCTAAGAAAATACTGTACAACGACCAAACCTAACATAAACTTACGCATGAAATAAACGGTATAACATTAACAAAAGTTTCACACTTAACATACCATTAAGTAATAACATGTATGCAAAAACGTAATCTATTCATACTTTTTAAAGCATATCTCTAACATATTAACGTTAATTTTACATTGCCGCAATAATATTTAACAAAAACGTTATCACATCCTTGTCTAATTTTCATACAGACCACTGAATATATGCTAACGTAACAAAGTTTTTCTTACATTAACATAGTAAGTATTTAACAAAAATTTAGCATAACCTTACCTAACTATCATAATCCCCAACCAATAATTGCAAACAGGTATCAAAGTTTATCCAAAATAATAACATAAAAATAACAAAGTTTTATCCCAAACATAACATAAAAATAACCAAAGTTTTATCCAAACATTAAAAAATAAGTTTTTTGAATAAAATATCATAGTAAAGGGTAACAGTTTACCGAATTTAAAGCAGTAAATCAGTAATTCAAACCCCTTATCCCCTCCCCTTCCCTCCCTATCCAGCTAGTTCATGACCTTTTGATCTATTGATCTATTGATTCAGGTCACTATCGAGTATCCTTTCGCATAAAAATAGTACAAAAATAAAGCTCTCTCTCTATAACACACTAACCAACGAATATTAGCTAACGTAACATTGTGTTCACATTAATAAAGCTTAACATATCATAAACAGAACTAAGAATATAATGTACAATGACAAAAACCTAACACACGTTACACACGAATAAAAACTACTAACATTAACAAAGTTCATACTTAACAACAGTAAAGTAACTAGCTCAGCATACAAAACGTAACCTATTCACACTTTTTCATACATATCTCTAACATAATTGATTTACATCGCAATTTTGAGTATCATTTCGGAATAAACATAGCACAAAAAATGAGTTCTGTTATATCAGTAACCAGTGAATATAGCTAACATAACAATGTTTTCATATTAATAAAGCTAACATAGCATCATATGAACTAAGAAAGTAATGTATCAATGACAAACCTAACACAACTTACGTTCGAATAAACCGTTAACATTAAACAAAGTTCCATCCCTAACATCAGTAAAGTAGCTAACATGGCATACAAAACGTAACCTATTCATACTTTTCCAAACATATCTCTAACACATTAACGTTTAATTTTACATTGAAGCAGTAATATTTGACAAAAATTATCATAACAGTGTGATTATCATACAGACCAACGAATAATGTAAACATAAACAAAGTTTTATCCAAAACAATAACATAAGAATAAGTCTTTTGAATTAAAACATATCATAGTAACATTGTATAGGGGTTTTTTTCAACTGATTATTGATAAAGGAATGTTATTGATGGATCGAAAAATCCATTACAAAACCCTCCCCACCCCCCTCCCTACAGGACCTTTTTATCTTATTAATCTATTTTGATCATGTCTATTTATCGAGCATCATTTCGGATAAACATAACACAAAAATAGTTTCTTTTTTATACTAACCATCGAATATATGCTAACGTAACAACGTTTTTACATTAATAAAAGCTAACATAGACATAACCTGAACTAAGAATATATGTACAACAACAAACCTTTAACACACCATATGTACGAATAAACTGTTAACATTAACAAACTCACGCACTTAACAACAGTAAGGACCTAACACGTCGTACAAAACTTGACCTATTCACACTTTTTTTGAAGCATATCTCTAACATATCCCTGTTATTTTTATATTAACATGGTAATATATTAACAAAAATTTAGCATAACCCTGTCTAATCATCATACTGGAACAACGAATATATGCTAACGTAACAAATTTTTACATTAACTTTTAGTAATATTAACAAAAATTCATCATAACATCGTCTAAATATCATAATCCCCAACGAATAATAGCAAACAAAACAAAGTTTTAACCAAACATAACATAAAAATAACAAAATTTATCCTGACATTAACATAGAATATGATGTGAAATTCAGATATTCACAGTACAGCGTAATAGTTTACCGATTTTAAAACGGCAAATCTGTAAAATCAGTAAATCAAACTACCCATCCTTACAGGGTTTTGGCCCTACCCGAAGGGCGGAGGCCTTACCGCTCCTGCGGAGAGGGTAATGCCCGCTTACACCCCCTTAGGGGTGATCCCCATTCTGTGGATTCACACCCTTTCAAGGGGCACATCCCCTTGGGTGATCATCAAGTATTGCATACAGTGTTGCCAAATCGCCTTTGTATGATGCAATGTTGCCTAACCTATCAGTTTTTTTATAGTAAAGTTTGAGATTGTTATACTTTGGTTAATGTTCTTACAGTTTATTCACGCTGTTCACGTTGAACTATTGGTTTGCTTAAGGCAATTCATATTCGATAGTCAGTTATAAAGAACTTAGTTTTATTGTTATGTTTATCCAAAATGATACTCGAAATATGACTTGAATCAATAGTTCAATAGATCATAGGCTGGTGGGTGGATAGGGGGACTGTAAGGATGGGTGGTTGATTTACTGATTTACAGATTTGCCGTTTTAAAATCAGTAAACTATTACGCTGTACTGTGATATTTATTCAAAGAACTTATTTCTATGTTATGTCAGGATAAAATTTTGCTATTTTTATGTTATGTTTGGTTTAAAACTTTGTTATGTTTGCTCTTTATTCGTTGGGGATTATGATATTTAGACGATGTTATGAAGAATTTTTGTTAATATTACGAAGTTTATGTAAAAAATTTGGTACGTTAGCATTCTATTATGTGCGGTTGTCAGAATTGATGGATTTAGACAGGGGTTATGCTAAATTTTTGTAAATATTACGATGTTAGTGTAAAATTTAACTTGATATGTTAGAGATATGCTTGAAAAAAGTGTGAATAGGTAAAGTTTTGTACGACGTGTTAGGTACTTTACTGTCGTTAAGTGCGGAAGTTTGTTAATGTTAGTTTTATTCGTACATATGGTGTGTTAGGTTTGTTGCTTAACATTATATTCTTAGACAGGATGATGTTATGGTTAGCTTATATAATGTAAAAACGTCTGTTACGTTAGCATATATTCGAATGGTTCAGTATATATAGAACTTATTTTTGTGTTGTGTTTATCCGTATGTTATACAAAAGATGACATGAATCAATAGGATTAATAGATCAAAAAGGGTGTAGCGGGAGGGGGTGGGAGGTTGATGGTTGATTACTGATTTACTGTTTTAAAATCAGTAAACTTATACAATTTTACTACGATATTTTATTCAAAGAACCTTATTTTTATGTTATGTTTTGGATTAAAACTTTGTATGTTTACAGTTATTCGTTGATCTGTATTGATTAATTACAGCAAGGTTTATGATTAGTTTTTGTCAAATGATTACTGCTTCAATTGTAAAAATTAACGTTTATGTGTTAGAGATAATGTTTGGAAAAAAGTATGAATAGGTTACGTTTTGTAATTGCCTATGGTAGCTACTTTACTGATGTTAAGTGTGGAACTTTGTTAATGTTAACGGTTATATTCGAAACGTAAGTTGTGTAGGTTGTCATGTTACATTACTTTTCTTAGTTCATAGATGCTATGTTAGCTTTATTAATATGAAAACATTGTTATGTTAGCTTATATTCACTGGTTTATATAAAGGACTCATTTTGTGCTATGTTTATCCGAAATGATACTCAAATTCGATGTAATCAATTATGTTAACGTATATGTATGAAAAAAGGTGAATATGTTACGTTTGTATGCAATGTTAAGGTACTTTACTGTGTTAAGTATGGAACTTTGGTAATAAATGGTAGTAGTTTATTCGTGCGTAACTGTGTTAGGTTTTGTTATTGTACATTTATATTCTTAGTTCTGGTACATGCTATGTTAGCTTTATTTAATGTGAAAACACATGTTAGCGTTAGCATATATATTCGCTGGTTAGTATATAAAGAACTTATTTTTGTACATGTTTTGTCCGAAATGATACTCGATATGTGACCTGAATCAAATAGATCAATAGATCAAAGGTCCATGAACTAGCTGGATAGGGGAGGGAAGGGGGGGGATAAGGCGGTTTGGAATTTACTGATTTAACTGCTTTAATTCCGGTAAACTGTTACACTTTACTTTGATATTTTATTCAAAAAAACCTATTTTTACGTTATGTTTGGATAAAACTTTTGTTATTTTTATGTTTAAAAATAAACTTTTGTTATTATTATGTTATATTTGGATAAAACTTTGTTATGTTTGCATTTATTTGTTGGGGATTATGATTATTAGGTAAGGTTATGAGCTAAATTTTGTTAAATATTACCTATGTTAATGTGAAAAAAAACTTGTTAGGTTAGCATATATTCAGTGGTCTGTATGAAAATTAGACAAGATGTGCATAACGTTTTTGATTAAATATTATTGCGCAATATAAAATTAACGTTCTAATATATGTTTTAGAGTATGCTTTAAAAGTAATGAATAGATTACGTTTTGCATGCGCAATGTTAGTTACTTTTACTGATGTTAAGTGTGAAACTTTGTTAATGTTAACCGTTTATTCATGCGTAATTAGGATTAGTTTGCGTCTGTACAGGTATTTCTTAGATTGGCGCTATATATGTAGCTATTGATGGGAAACCTTTAATTCGTTAGCATTTATTCAGCTTAATCTGTATTGATAATTGAGTCATGTATGATAAATTTTTTGTAAATAATTTTATGTTATGTAAAATTAACATTGTTATGCTAGAGATATGGCTTGAGAAAGTGTGATAGTTTAACGTTTTTGTTGGTTTTAATTGTTTTTTTTAAGTTACGCTTTACTGTTGTTAACTATGAAACTTTGTTAACGTAAACAGTTTATTCATGTTTAAGGTGTTAGGTGTCGTTGTGGATTATATTCTTAGTTTCAGAGATGCTTATGTAAGCTTTCATTAATGTTTTGTTAGTTTACTTTACGATGATTAAGTGTGAACTGTGTTAAACAAAAACAAAGAATCATGGCTATTGCGTAATTTATTCGAAAAGGAACCAGACAAGAATCATAGGTATTGTACAATTGTTTCGAAAGGGGAGGATTAGTTAAATTCTCGAATTGTATCGTAACTCTATTAAAACAGGGAAATACAAATTACATACGTGAACGTAATTGCTCGTAAGTCATAGATATGAAAATACAAATATATGAAACGGTTTCAATTAAGCCAAAGTTAGTACATGGCATGTTTTGTATAGACATATTGAACCAATATGGTTCGTTCGTGTGCTATATCCTTGTTTACTCCTTATGATTGGTTGAAAGAAAGAATCTCATTACCTTTGAAGACATCTTACGCACTCGAATTCCATCAGTAAGACATTTTTCGCTGTGATGGTATGATGACATCTCCTCGCATCTCTACGCTTGTTGTTGATATCTTTACGAGGTCTTTCGTTATACCCGATGAATGTGTCATTTAGTATATTATTCGTAAACCAAACGGAGGACCGCTTGATCCATTGGTTGTATCCAGCCATATGTCAATATAGACCTTATTCATATCTGTTGATTGAATAATTTCATCAAAGTATTATGACAACGTTGCAACTTGGTGTAACGGCATGAGGGTGTGTTATCCGATGTAACGAGGCGGTATGAAATTCTGACTTGGGAGAGAGAGAGAAGACGGTTTTGAGAGAATATTTGCTATCTTTCTCGGTCGCATGATAATATTAAAAACCTTGATGTACGCATCTACTGGAGACCAATCGATGGGGCTACCTTCTGGCGTTCAATAATAGGTTTCACAGTTCGAACATCTGAAAATATTACAGCTTTGATTAAAATAAAAAAGGAATTTACATCGCATCTTTGACGACGTCGACATACCTCAGGACTTAATACATATAGCTCACGATGTAATTATGATGTTTGACACTGAACATGTGGTTTGAGTATAATGCAATATATATACATGTACTTTAATAACTACAGCTAATGGACACGTTTACTTCTCTCTGGAGCAAGAGAATGAATGCTGGTGAATCAAAATATGCTGAAAAATGGTTTAGTGATGCAGAGGCCATTTATATTTACATCCTTTCAAAGGGTATTGAGTCTTCTGGAGAGATATATAAACTTTGCTCCAAAAATATACAGGAATCCTCTGTCTCATGAATTAGATTGAATTAATATGAGTTGCCGGATAGTATTTTTATGTAATTTATATAATGCTCTTTTCACTGAAAATTATATTGTTATGAAAAATGAAAACTTGTTTTACTACTTCCTTGTGTCATGTAACTTTGTCGGTTAAGATAGTTATGATGGCCCATTTATTCGCTCGGCTGTGATGTGTGTTAAAGTATGTTATGTTCATAGTTTAACTCTATCGAGGATAAAACTCTGTAGTAGCTGTTATCCTAATAGATAAAAAAAATTACTATGCTAATTGTTATAAAAAAACATTAAAGACGATTAGGCAAAAACCATAAAAATGCTTTGAATAAAATTGTTATGTGGGACTATTACATGCGGAATCAAATGTAATAGCCTAATGCTTTCGAAAACTACCAAACCAAGAATCTTATGTACTTGCCGCAATACGTTTCTCAAGTGGAGGAGCCTGATAATTTCTCAATTGAGCTGATAAGTCTAGTGAAACAGGTAATACAAATACACTCATGAAACGCACTTGCTCGTAAGACCCAAGTATAAAACTCTACTTGTATCTAATAAGTATATTAAAAAAGAACATACATATATAAAAAGGTGAAACGAATTGAATGTAAGACCTGGTTTTGAAAATACAAATACGATCAGTAAATGAATCGACTGTAAAACCTGATCGAGAAATACATTTACATGAATAGAAAACGAATTAGTATAACACTTGTACATTGCGATTATCTTGTAACCAATATGCGTTCGTTCGTTCCACCCATATACCTGTTATTTTCTTCTGGAGTGGTCGATAGAAAGAATCTCATTAAAACTTTTGAGTTGTGTTTAGACATACGATTTATCGTACAAGTAAGAAGAAATTTCTCGTTGTGCTTGGCCGGATCATGATCACCTCGGATAAGCTTTAAAAGGCTAATTAATACGCGTAGATCTAATGGATTGTCTCCAGAGACAAAACTCAATACTAATCAGACCAAACGCGACAAGTGGAGAGATACAACTACAAAATAGAGGTGTTTTCAAGCAATCTCATAATGTTAAAAGTATTGATGTACGCAACTGTCTGGAAAAATCCATCTATGTTATCACATATCGTTCGACATGTCAATAGTTTCACGTTCAATCATCTGCGAAAACTATTTCAAAGCTTTGGTTTAAAATCAAAAACTACAATTAACGTTACTCGATACTTAAAAAAAATGTCGGCACAATACTTCGAGACTGTAATTCATATAGGCTAACGGTCCATGCTAATCCTAATGATATTTCACAATTCAAAACATACGGGTTTACCATATTAATGCGAACTCATTGACAGGAGGGCTTTAACAGACTAATCAACCTGGATACGTTTACTCTCTCTGGACGAGAGATGCCATGCTAATCAGAACCTGTCGTATGCCGAAGAATAGGACTAAATTGAAACAGCTGGCAGAGTATTATAATACCATACAATCTTTTCAAAAGAGTTGTTGAATCTATAGGAAGAAATGATTATAGAACTTGCTCAATTTATACAGAGTCCTATGTCACTCTGATTAAGTGAAAATTATATGATTTAAAAATAAAACGATTCTATTTTTATTGTGTTTGCAATTCTACCTTGCTCTTTCATTGAGAAATTCCAATGTTACCTCAAAATAGAAAAACATGTTGGTACTTCACCTCCCTGCTCCAACTTTATTGGATATAGATAGCTTAGTGAGAATGCTGTATCCCCCAATATTCGTAGACTGTTTGATGTTAAGTATGTTATGAATTCATAAATTTATTAAGCATTATAACGAGAGGGAAACGGTAAAATTTGATTATATCAACTGCGACTATAATACTGCCTAGAACAAACAGATCTATAGACATCATGATGAGTTGCGTTGATGGAGGAGGATGGCATGATTTACTGATTTACTGTTAGTGTATGTAAAAATATAAATTTCTTTACGTTATAAACATTAAAAAAAATAAAATTTTTAGTAAAAAACAAAAAAGTTTTAAAGAAATAAAATTAAAATTAAAAGTTTTTTAAAAATAAAATGTTTTAAAGAAATAAAATTAAAAACAAATAAAAGTTTTTTAAAACAAAAAGTTTTAAAGAAATGACATTAAAAATAAATAAAGGTTTTTTAAAAACAAAAAGTTTTAAAGAAATGAAATTAAAATTTGAAAAATAAATTAAATAATAAACAATCAGTGCAGTACTGATCTTTACTGTTGTTAGGTATGGAACTTTGTTATTGTTGGCAGTTTATTCGAACGTAAGGTATGTTAGGTTTGCGAGGGTACGTTATATTCGTAGTTCAGTTGATGCTATGTTTGCTTTATTGATGTGAAAACTTTGTTACGTTAGCATATATTCATTGATCAGTATGATAATTACATATGATTGTGATAAGAAATAAAAATTAAAATCAAAAGTTTTTTTAAAAAAATAAAAAAAAATTAAAGAAATAAAGTTAAAAGTTTTTTAAAAATAAAAAGTTTTAAAGAAAAAAATTAAAAATAAATAAAAGTTTTTTAAAAACAAAAAGTTATTAAATTAACAGTTTCTTAAAAACCAAAAGGTTTTAAAGAAATGAAATTAAAAATAAATAAAAGTTTTTTAAGAACAAAAAGTTTTAAAGAAATGAAATTAAAAATTTGAAAAATAAATAAATAAATAAACAATCACAGCGTGCTACTGATTTGTTAAATGAATAATTATATACCCGAATCAGCCTTCGTATCTGTTTCGTCTGTATGACAATTGTTAGTTAACTTTAAGTGTACGCTAAATATGGAACTTGTGTATAAATGTTAAGCTCGTGTGTATTCATGTTTAAGATGTGTATAGGTTTGTGAGTGTTACGTAATATATTTGTAGATTGAGGTTGAATGCTATGATTTGCTCATTATGATGATGAAAAACTTGTTACGTTTAGAATATATTCATTGAATCCAGTATAGAAATACCACACACGCGATTGTGAGTAAACTTTTGTTAAATAGTACTATAGTTAATGTAAAACATCAATCAGGGGGTATGTTAAAGAAAAAATTGTAAGTAGGTTTTACAATCTAAGATTAATGTTAGAGTACTTTAACTAGTTGTTAAGTGATGAAGTTATATGTTTAAGAAAACTCTAACTTAATTTAGATTTATCATTTATATTGATACATAATACACTCACTCCTAAAGTCGAGGTAGATCGCTATGTTTGCTTTATTGTGATGCAAACTTTGTTACGTTATCATTCATTCTATGATAATTAATTAGACAAGGTTATGATAAAATTATTGTTTAATAGGAATTACATATGTTAAGTAAAATTCACAGGATAGAGGGTAGGGAAGTAATAGGGGCGTGAGGTGGTTTGATTACGGATTTAACCAGCGTAGATAGAGGATATGTTAAACACAAATATCTCTAGTTTTAATATGCACAAACGCGCACGTAAAAATTTATAGTAAAAACAAAATTGTTTAAAAAAACATAAAAACAAAATAAATGAAAGTTTCTGTGTTATGTTATTACAAAAATATGAACATGAGAGAATACAATAATCCACTCCGATGGGAAGGGTTCGTAAGGCTGGGACAGGCCTGGGGAGGCTGGGAGACTGAGTGATCTGAGAAGCCATCAAAGAGGCCTCCAGACGGCATCCAGAAGAGATCAGAGAAGGCTCTTAGAGAACTCGTTGATTAAACAGCCAGATATAATCAAAAAAAGCCCACAATTCTATATTTATAATAACGCAACTTATAAAACAATAAAAAAATTAATTTTTATATACTATACATTTCTTTTTTAATTTCTTTTTTTCAATTATTTAAAAATATATTTAATTTTTTATTATATTTTTATATATATATTTACACAGAAAAAAAAAAAACTTATTTAAAACTTAAAAATAAACAAATTTTATTTAAATTCTTTTTTTTGTTATTAAACTAAAAAAAATTTTTATTTCGATTGTATATTTTTTTGATCTTATACATTCTTTCTCCTTTACTGTAATCAGATAATAATCATAAGAAAAGATGATAATAACCAATGCTTCGTCAGTATCTATAGTCCAAAAATGTCAGGAAGTATTAGGACTGAAAATCCCCCACTCTGTGGAGAGCCTAGACACCCTCATATGGTCTATTAAACCAATTCAATATTTACGAGCTCTAGAAAACCTACGAAAAACCAATATACTCCAAGCACACCAATATATGTTAATGTATACGACGATATATAAAAATTAAACTACCGATCTTCCGCACAGGCTCCAGCACCGGATGCCCCACAGAGACGCCAACTCCTACAAGATTCCATATTACCTAATTCTTTTCTAGAAATATATCACATACATAATCTTATAATACACTAAATTTCGCCTTAAACGAACACTTCGATTTTTTTAATAGGAGACATCAACCAGACAGCGGTAGGGGTCACCAATTCGGGGCCCAATGGGAGCAGTAACTCACGTCTACATCAAGGCACATCGATACACACATATAACCCTACATCCAAAATTTGAGGCCGATATGCTCGAACCATAACATGTAGATAATATATCGAAGCCAGAGAGATCTGCAGGCCAGGCCGAGACTAATCATCCTTCACCAGACTATAGTACTATATTAATTACTAAACAGGAGTCACGCGATTACGGCAAGGAAAGTCGAGCACCAACTGAGCGACTAGAAACATGGTGTAGCCGTTTAGTAATGCGGAATTAAAAAACCAAGAATGAGGCAGAGAGTCAAGCTATTTCAAACCCTGTTTCAGTCCGACCACGAACGGAGTGGTGCCCGGTGTGCGGTGCGGTGCGGAATGCCGTGCGAGCTTCAGAGTTGGAAAAACGAAGGAGACGGTGTCTAGGATGAAGCAAGTGACAAAAAACTAATTCAAGAAAGTGATCCCCTTTCGGGGTCACTCCTCGACGTAATAATAATAATAATAATAAATAAATAATAATAAATCACTATTAAATAATAAATAATAAAATAATAACAATAATAATAATAATAATAATAATAATAAAAATATAATAAATAAAATAACTAAAGCCCAATAATAAATAAAATAAACATAATAATAATAATAATAAATAATAATAATAATAATAATAAATAATAAATAATAATCAATTAATAAATAAAATACAATAAAATATAATATAATAATAATAATAATGAATAATAATAATCCATTGTAATCAAATAATAATTAAAATAACTCAATAATAATAATAATAAATAATAATAATAATATAAATCAATAATAATACTTAACAAAAACAGACAAACACAGACCTTCGGTTTGGTCTGTATCTGTCGGTCAGACAGACCTTCGGTCTGTCTGGCCTCCAGGTGGTCGGTCGCCCGAAACGCTTGTTAATCATAATCTCAACCCATTCGGAAGCCGCCACAAGGCGTAAGCGCAATATTTACGTTGACCCTCGGGGGCGACCCCCCCTATATACATCCTAGGAGACTTGAAATTTACCCTGTTTCGAGCTTAACACATACATAGATTATATTCCAAGTTTCAGACTTATAGCTCTATTCCTTCATATCGAAAAGGCTGGTCCCACTTAAAGCGTGTAGCATAATACTCACTATGTCTATACATACTTTTGATTCCATTTCAGAAGCCTACCACCAACACATCATATATCATAAACACCTGCCATAGCGCTCCCCTAACTTTTTCCTACATACCCCTGTTACAATCCAGAAATTCCAATTACAATTATTCTTCTTTCCCTCATTACTCAATCATTGTTTCAATGTAAAGACTTGATCTACACATCCTCTACCACTTCTAAACTCACCTTGTTCTTCACCAATCAGTCCATTCAATCCCTCGATGCACTCTTTCGAACCAAAATACCAGCATATATCTTCCCTTACAACACTCAATAAACTAATTCCCTTATAATTCTTCAGTTACCCTTAATTTTCCCTTACCCTTATATAAAGGGTACTATTACTTCTCTCCTCCAATCCCTTGGGACTATACCCTCCCATAAACGCTTACACAACTTCCAAATCCAATCAATCCACATCTCTCGCCTCCGTTCCTTGATCATTTCACCAGGTAATTTCAATCTATACCAGCAGATTTACCATCTTCAACTTTTCTCACTCTACCCATTACTTCCTCGCTTACTAATGACCTCATCCCCAAAATACCATTCCTTCTTGCATCTTTAATATAAATATATATATTATACTATATATATATATATATATACTATAATATATATACTATATATATATATTATATATATATATATATATTATATAGTATATAACTATATATATATTATATATATAATCTATCTATCTATCTATCTATCTATCTTATCTATCTATCTATCTATTCTATCTATCTACTATCATCTATACCAATCATCATCATCAATCATCATCATCAATCATCATCATAATCATCGATTCTCTCATCATCCATCATCATCTCATCATCCATCATCATCATCATGCATCATCATCACCCACCTATCTTTTCCCAGCATTGGGGGTTAAGGTACGTCACATGCACTGGAAACAGAAAAGTAGTAGAAGAATATGACGCATGTTGAAAAGAAAACCCAGCCTTACCGACCCATTTATACTCTAAGTGAGAACCGTTCGCTAGTCAGCAAAAATCCACTCTAGGGCCTTCATGGGAACCGCGACGAAACCCTCACTATAGTATGTCGTCAGTGTAGGGTTCATCCCTTGACACAAGTGGGCCACAAACATACACCCTCACAAAAAAAAAAAAAAAAAAAAAAAAAAAAAAAAAACACACAAAAAAACCCGCCACAACCCCCCCCTTTCCACTCCTCTCTCTCGCATCTTTCTTCCCGCCTCTTCCAAACTCACATTACTCTCCTTCAGGCATTCTTTACTGATTCAATCCACTTTTCCTTCGGTCTCCCAGTCTGTCGATTCCCAGCACACTCACCGCCATATATCAGCTTAACCAACTGACTATCATCCATCCTTTCCATATATATATATATAATATATATATATATTGATATATATATATATAATATATATAATATATATAGAATATATATTATAGTTATATAATATATATATATATTATATATATATATATAATATATTAATATTAATATTAATATATATATATTATAATATATATGATATATAATAATATATATATATATATATATATATATATATATATATATATATATATATATATATATATATTATATATATATATTATTATATATATATCAATATATTAATATTTTGCATATATATATATATAAATTAATATTGCTAAGAAAATTTCAGTATAAAATATATGAGATATAAAAAATCTATAATTTTGGAGGAGAGAGAAACATGTTCTCTTTGGGGTTTGAACCGATCTCCTGCGTCCAAGGATCAAATTCTTAGTCTTAACCACCAGGATGATCCAATGGTTAAGACGAAGAACTCTATTCTCGGATGCAGCAGTACCGGATTGAGTCTCAGGGGTAACACGTTTTTTGTATCTTCCAATTATATGGGCCTTCAAAATTTAGGTGTTGGGAAATTATCTTCACTTTTAGGTGTTCAATATATTGGATTTATTGTCCTGATTTCAAATATGACTTAAATTTTTTTAAAATCGCGCAATGTTATTTTATAAAAGGAGGTATAAAGTTTCAAAAACAAACACGAAATTACAAAAATTTAATATATAAATTTATTTCTGACGCTTAAATAGGAATAGAGAGTACAAATTGTGTAGCTAAAATAAAGCAAAAGCATACTGATATCACTTAAAATCAGTCTAAATCTTCATAATATCGTTTCCCGATTCCGTCGATGGATCTTTTAGTACTTTTCCGCTTGTGCTTGTTATGTGGATTGTTCTTCTTTAACATCCAGCAATAATCGGCTGTCATGCTGATATTCCATCTTCCCTGATATCCTTTTTCCCTTTCCTTTATATCTTGGTGAAATCGTTCACCCTGTTCTTCACTCGCAGTTCCTAGATTTCTGGGAAGTAATCCAGATGTGAGTGTAAAAAATTACCTTTAATGCTCATGTTGCAACCCAAGTTTTTAAACGTTCTTAACATATTTTCAACATTTTTTGTAATTTCTATCTTTCTTGTTTCCAAGGAAGTATTTCAAAACGTCTTTGAATGCTCTCCCAGCTTGTTTTTCTGTTCCTCCCATCTTTACTTCAATTACGTCTTCTTTCATAATTTTTCTAATGTCTGGACAGGCAAATACTCCTTCCATTAGCTTGCCTTCTGAGAAATTAGGAAACCTGGTGCAAAGATATTTAAAACACTCTCAATCTTATAGTAGTACCTTCATATTTTGTTTCTTTGATCTAATTTTTATGTGAAGTGAGGGAAGTAAAATGTTTTTTGGATCTACTTAACTCTTTGTACATTTTTTATCCCATGCTGAAGGGATTTTCTGAGTGATTATTCTTTTATAATAAAATACTGATTCCTATCACGGCTATCCCATTCACATAAAGAGCAAGGATGATTTGTGCATCCACTTTGTTGTCCTAGTAACATGGACAGTAAATTTAAATCGCTACAAATAGTAAAACCATGGTCTTAATATTTAAGTGTTGTAAGGATCATCTCCAAATTTTCTTAGCACACTTTCAAATGAACAGAATGTCCCACAGGTAAGGAAGATACCTACTTGCGTTATAAAGTAATACAGCTTTGAGACTTCTTTTTAATGAGTTGAAAAAGGAGTTCCCCAGGTCAACTTATTGTGTTATATTCGAATCATCATGAGCCCGAAGAATATCAAGGTAGCATTTTATTTGATCATTCTTTGTTGGAAAAAAAACTGTTCTCAAATTCTTCTTCCTATCTGTGCTTAAACATGTAAATGATCGTCCCTTTGGCTAGTAACGATGTTTTTGCTTGTCAACTCTTGTGATCCTAAAAGTTCTGTTGAATCTTTAGAGAGGCCCAAGAATCAGGAATAAGATCATTCAATTCGAAACTGATCTGACTCCTCTGTGCTACTTGACAGTTCTTTTCATAAACCCGGAATCTTCCTCTCTCTCTCTCACTCTCTCATCTCTCTTCTCTCTCGCTCTCTCTCTCTCTCTCTCTCTCTCTCGCTCTCTCTCTCTCTCTCTCCTCTCTCTCTCTATATAGATATATAGTAAAATATATTATATATATATATATATATATATACTATATAATTATATATATATATATATATATATAATATTATTATATATATACTTATATAATATTATATATATATTATATATATATATATATAATATTTATATATATATTAATTATATATATATATATACTATATATATATATAATATATATATATATATATATATATATATAATAGTATTATTATATATATATTATATATAATATTATATATACATAATATATATTTATATAAATATATATATATAATATATATATAATACTATATATATATATATATTATATATTATTATATATATATATATATATATATTATATACTATATAATATATACTTTATATATAAATATATATATATATTATATATATCTATATACTATATATATATATTATATATATAATATATTATAATATATTAATATATATATACTATATATATATCTATATAATATTATATATATAATAATATATATATATAAATAATACCGGTAAAAAATATATATATATATATATATAATATAATTATATATATATATATATATATATATATATATATATATTATATAATATATATATTATATATATATTATATATATATTCTGAAATATGCTTTTTCACAAAAAACTATGTGAATTGATGTAAATTGGAGGCCATTTTTGAAATTACAAAACGTTAAAACAATTTTTTCATAGCAGGCCTGTATATATATATAATATATATATATATATATATATATATATATATACTATATTATATATTAATATATATACCTATATATATATATATATATATATATATATAAATAACTATATAAGATATATATCAGTGGCAGGCTTTTGGGGGTAGTAGAGGTAGCGCAACGCCCTACTTGTCTTAGTGAACCCAAAAATATTAAAACAAGGTCAGATATATATTATTTATAGATATATATATATATTATTATATATATTTATATATAATATATATTATATATATATTATATATATATATATATATAATATATATATATACATGATTGTGTAGTGATTTCGGCCTCGAAGGCTTTCACTGATAAGCCAGCCGACAAAAATTTCCACTCGATAATCCCTTTTTTATATTTTAGCGATTGGTGGCAACTTTTATTTCTCTGAGTAAAAAATTGTTTCTTTTCCTATATGGATAGGCAACTTCATTATTTGCCGACCGTCTCAATTAGCAGTCATTTTTTAAAGAATCCCAATTTAAATTACATAGCAAGAAATAATAATCATACATTAATTTTAAATATTAATAATAATTAAACTAATTAATTAATTTTTTAAAACAGATCATTCATATACCGACTTTTTTAATTCATAATTTCATTTAGAATCTTTTGACTCATTTCTTCCAACGAGAGGTATTTGCCAATTACTCGCATTGTAGTAAGACTCCTTCTAGCGGCTAGTAGCCTAATTTGCTCGCAGATCCAGTAGTTTAATTTTCATGTTATTAGTGAGAATGCGTTTCTGTGGGGAGTTGGAGTTAGTAATAATAATAGAGGATTTTTCATAATTATATGTTGCTAAAATTTATAACTTAGACTGATTCTTGTTGCGCTATTTAAATAATAAAATTTGAAGCTCTATAGTTACTGATAACATAACAAGACAAGATATTGACCCATATCGTAATGTCTGATTTACCAATTTATTAAAAATTGCCTAAACCTTCTTTTATATTCAACCGGAAGAGAATGATGTCAGGCCTAATACTCACAAACTAAATATATAATAATGAATAGTATTTATAAGTAAGAAGCCACGGGTAGGTATATAATAATCCATATATAATATATATATTAATATATATATAATAACCAATACTAAAATGATACGATACCGACTATATATATATAATAGTATAAATTATAAATAAGTACCTAAGCCATATAAGTAAAAACTGAAATAATATTGATTCTGCCTACTCAAAGAAGTTGTGACACACGCAGCCGCCAACTGAAGATATATAAAAAGTAATATATATACTAATATAATATATATAATATATAATATAATATATATATACTATACATACGGAGGGTATATATCATAAATAATATAACTATATTGATTTGCCTACTCAGAAATTTTGACCACGAGCCGCCACTGATATAGAGACAACGGAATAGTAGAGTGAGGTGCGTAAATAATAATAATATAATATAGTATATATATATATTAATATATATATAGATAAGTAATGACAGTAGAGAGGTGAAAAGAACCATATTCTCATAGGGGATATAAAGTACATAGAACTAATAAGTATACTATAGTATATTATATATATATATAATAATTAATATACCCCTATCCCTGAATGGAGGGCATAGCATAAATTAGACATGGCAAACATCTTAACTTACCACGTACGCCCTTGTGGATGTTTGGGATCAATCATTCATCACTTTGCGCTTTATTGTATTTTTATTTTCAATTTTAATTCATTTAGCATAAAAATATCAAGAGCTATTGTAAAATCTAAATTGTAATTATTAACAAAAAGTCAGACTTACAAATTTTTAATTACTTCAATTACAATTCTATAAAACACACCCTATATTAACCTTTTATATGTCCATTATCATTAAATTGTAATTTTCATAATGTGGAAATCTTAATATAGTACAGTAAAGGAATAACCCATAGGTGAAATATAGTAAAGCTACTATATATATATGAAGGTGAATAATAGTAGATAGGATCAAGTAGGGAGTAAGATCATATCCAACTAAAGAATATAACCGAAAGACAATGAATAGAGGAAAGAACATTATATATATATATAATATATATAAATATAATATAAGCAATAAAGCAGAGACCTAAATATATAAATATATATTGAGATGTACGTCACTCTGTCTCTCATTTCGTGTGCATGTGTCTGTCAATCTTGGTTATTGTCACATTACACTTCTAACTATATAACTAGTAGCGGTTAATAACGAGTTACCAGCGGAATAATCACTCCAAAAAGACCACGCGGGGTAGGAAACCATACCGTACATGATAACAAATATGGAGTAATTATATTATAATAACGAGTAGTACCTAAGTCATATATAAATATATATAGTCATAATAATATAACAGTAAAATATACCGGAGTACATGAAAATGGATAACTGACTATACTTGATATTAACTCACATATTGATCAGTAGATCATATTCAGTAATAGAGTAAAGAGAACATAAATGATTGATACATAATAGTGATATAATATATATATATATATATATAAAACGATCAAATGATAGAGTAATCTATAGTTAAGGTCACTAAGAAGTAGTAAGGTAGAACCCTAATATATATGATATAAGCCAAGCTCAAATATAAGATAATAGATAAACTACTTGTATATGAAATAGATATATAATAAAATGGGATAAGGTAAAATAATAGAGTAAATATACTAAAATCCAATATAATAGAGCTAGATAGCCGCTAAAATGATTAGACAGTTAATAACAAGTAAATGAGCAAATGAAGCCCATAAATCACGAAGGTAGGAAATAAAATATATAGAGATTAATAGTAGTATTATACAATGAATAGTGGTAGAAGCTAACAGTTAGGGTGAGAGTAATCCAAATATACTCAAATATCACTAAATAGAGAGAAAAGAAGGATACGCGAGCGAGACTAAGCATAACGTTAAGTAGGTCTCACTCACGGTCATATAGAGCATGTTAGGCGTGAAGAAAGTATTATATTACGTATAATATAAATCAGTAAAAGACGATGGAATATATAGTATTCAATAACAGCCATGTGAGTAGTGGAGGACAGATAAACTCAACTAGGAAATAAGATGATACCTAAGAGTACTAGCATACTAAGAGGTACTATATTATATATTATAGATAAAACAATAACAACATAAAGGAACAGAACTCAGATTGAGGCACAAGAAAGACGGGTGAGGGGAAGGACCGAACAGCTATCTATTATGCGAACGCTATAGTATAAGTATATACATAACCACAGATAGAAGTACAAGACAGAAACTAAGTAGAGAGTCACGGAAAAGCATAGAGACGTACAAACATAGGAACTCAGATATATAGAAAGCTAAATAACACAGATAAAATAAGCAGTAAAAAACTTAGTGGCGTATAAGGTAGCATAAAGGATAATAATTAGCTCAGAAGTATAATATAGACAACGGTAAATTTCAAGAGGTGCTGAGAAAATTCCGGATATAACTCTTGCAAGATAGCTGACTTTGATCAGAATTGAGCGGATAATAAAGTTAATGAAATGTGCTCTGTGAGTGACTTTTACATCCACGCTTTTCAATAAACAACTTCATATCATCATTGGCTACTTATTCACTCAATTTAACTAAAAATGTACAAATGCAACTTATGATAAGTTTTTTTATTTAACTAGACTTACTTAAATGTTTATCAATATTGTAATCATATATTATAATATGAAATATTAATACCTATTCGATAACCTTATAATTACCATTCATAAATATTTTAAAGATGCTATGTTTAAGAATTATAACCTAAACTCCAGTGATACGAAGAGAAATTTCTTTCTATCATAATTGACAATTAGTATTTACATACTAGCTGTCATGTATCATTACTAAATTTCCTATAATCTACAGTGGAAAGCTTTAATAATGCTAAAATATCACTAACTCATACCAAAAAGCTATATATATAATTGCTACTTATTATATGCTAATACGTGTGAACCATTTGGTATATAAAATTAAGGTTTGTCACAATGAAAGTTTACAATGAGATAAAATAGAGTCAGGTTGAAACAATAATTGATAAGTTGTTTCAGACAATACAACTCTCGTCTTCAACTTTACCACCATACTCCCATGGAATATTTCTTCAGATAGATTAGAAGATGAGGATAGTTAATGAACTAAAGTTTAGTAATTACTGAAAGAGTTTAAGTCGAAAGCTCTGTTTGAAGTCTCATAAAGAAAAGATGTACTAGGAGTGTTTGTTCCTTCATCCTTGTACTAACAATAATTAACTATCAGCCTTCCTTAAAAAACATGTTAACTACCACTGACAAGAAAGTTTGAAAAAAAATTAAGATATAATACTTAGTACTAGCTTATATATAGTAGATAGAGGCCAATCGATAAGTATCTAATGACATTGTACAAAGAAGCTGAATCTAGTTATATAAAATAACTGATTATACATTCCAAAACAGTCAAGTATATCCGCTATGAGTACTGAGACTATTATTCGCTTTTACGCATTATATAAAATATTCAGACCATAATGAGAAGGTAAAAAATTTGAAGAGAGCCTACCCTAGGCATAAGTAACATACAATTGTTTTCGGGCTTCGCCCACAAGCCATAAATAAACTCAAATTATGAACACTAGCAATGGTAAGTAGCCAGCAATTCATCATATTATATATTAATATTTAAATATTGATATTACGACCGGTATAGTATGATTGGAAAGTTTTAAATGACTTGAGGTCCTGTAATTTTACATATATATGGTATATAGACATACAGGTTATTTATGTGTAATGTGGTAATTTACCGTCAGTAAAATAGATGTACTCCTATTCCGCAATATGAATCACACCTTCATTCCAATGGTCATGTTTCCATTCTTTTGTGAGTAAATTCA